>JANAVB010014796.1:15596846-15739346 GCA_029216955.1 Iris pallida | reverse complement strand
TTCTGAATCAAAGTGAGAGCGCAGTAGGGAGACTGTGCTTCTGAATCGAAGAAGCTAGTTTCTGTCAAAGTTTTTAAGAGCGATTAATAACTGCTCTTCTTGATGGACGAGTCGGTCATCCTCTTCTTTAATTCTCGCCGTCTTTTGGGAAATTCAAGAAGTCTCTAGCCTAGGACTCAGTAAAATCAACCTATTAAATGACGTTCATTGTGCTGAGTTCTAGGTTTGACCCATTAATTTGGGCATCTTTGATCGACGACCATGTGGCGTATTGGTGGGACCACACTCACCCTATATAAAGGGGAGTTTTTCTGAAGAGTCATCTTCCTCTCTTAGCATTCCAAACGCTATGCTTGATCCTGACTTATCTTCAAATGTCTATTAGCTTTGCATAAGTCGGTTGATGGTTGTGGATCCCCCTGTTCAAAGAAGCTGTGTCTTTGTAGAAGAACGACTGCTGAGTTTCGAGATGCACTTTAGTGTTTGGCATAAGGAGTTCGAACTTGAACAACGTGTTAGAGGTCTTCGAGATCCAAGCTTTCAGATTTGGATTGGTTGCCAATCCGAAGAGCAACAGGTTGTGCTCTGCCCTGCTTAATGGCGGTGGCACAGCTTGTGCTGTGGACTGAATTCTCACTCGGGACAATAGCTGATTTAGGAAGTTGCTCGCTTTGACAGTGATGCGCGTCTGGGGTGCTATACGTCTTTGAAGATTAACCCCCCTTGTATGGTGCCTGTGAAGATTAACCCTCTTATAGATCTATAGATGCCTTAGTTCTTTTCATGATGAATCTGCAATAGTTCCTTGTAGGCAAAGCTCTTTTCTTGTAATAATGATGAATCTGTAATAGGTCTTTGTAGGCATGATTTACTAAAAAGCTTTTTATGAACCGTGGTTTCTGATCTTCTGTCTACGCTTTCGAGTATCTGCACTTTTATAAAGCATTGTGTAGTGAGAACACTACCTGCACTTTTGATATATCTGTATATTTTTATGTTTCTACAAGACCCCCTTCAAAGTGTTTCGAACTTGAATCAAGCTCGGAATACTTTGAACAGAAGCATGACACGTGTCCTTTTCGGGCGAATGCTCGACGTACCCACTGACAGGCTATCGTCACGCTTAGGCTTCAGCATTAAATGCCTTGAGCCATCGCTTTATTAAAGTTGATCTTAATTTCTAATTTATAGGGAACGGTCATCATGATCCCAACTTTCCGTTCTCACATTGTTCGAAGAGTTCCCTCGATCACGAAGCATTTTGTCTTCTTTCGCTGACGTGGCTATACCCTATAAGTAGGGATCGTTAAGGAGAGAGAAAAACTTTCTTGTTTTCACCTACCTTCCCACAGAAGCTTTTCGTCAGAGTCTTCTTCTTCTTTCAAATACTAACTTTTTCTGCCATGGCTCCCAAGAAATCAAGAATCCCAAAAGCGTCTGTGGCGAGCTCCAAGAAAGCTAAAGGAAAGCGGCCTGCTTCTGAGGTCGGTGACCTTGATGACTTATCAAACGATGGTGTGGTAGTTCATAGCGACGTGCGGCCGCCTGTCGTAGGTAATAAACTTTAATCCCCTATTCTGCTGATGCACATGAGCAGTCACTCCTTGGAGTATCGTCTCGTAGATGTGATGAAGCTTTTCTTGCTAATACGCATGGACACTCGTTCTTTGGATGAGGGTCTGTAGATGTACTGAAATTATGCTCAACCGATGCACATGGTTGTTGCTTTTAACAAAGTAACAACTGTAAGATGTGTTGAGGTTCTTACTGACGTACAGGATACAGTACCTGTACGGATGCTCTACCATCGAAATGCGACTCTACTGGGTAGTATATGCTCGAAAGCTAACTTACAGAAGCGTAGTGCTACTTGGTGATACCTGTGCAGAAGATAACTTGCTGAAGCACAGTTCTATCTGGTAGTACCTGTGCGGATGCTGTGCTTTACTAAACACAAATCTTGGACTCATGTTTCTTGCTTTTGTGCAGTTTTCGTGACCACCTCCCTGAATGAGATTTTTTATGACTTCTCCGTCTGTGCACTAGGGACAAACGCTGAGCAAGAACTCATCGAGCCAACCAGAAGGTTGATTGCGGAAGATCAACCGGCGGGACGACTAGATGAAATGCAGGTGCAGCGTCTGGGCTATTTTTGTCGCATGCTAGATCAGCTGACTCCTTCTTTTGATGCCGACGTGGGAATATTCAAGCCCTAGTTTCTCTTTGGTGATTAGTTGGCTCTGAAGGAAGCGGACCTCCTTACACTTAAGTTGGCCTGGTATTTTGAGAGCAATGGCCTCCCCTTGTATGTTTCGACGATTGACCATCATCTCCCACTGTCCGTCTTCTCCTATTTCGTCGAAAGACGGCATCTGGAGTGGGATCTGACCCCTAGCCAGGGTGGTCTAATCGCAGGCCGTATCAAGATAGACGAGGCTCCAAGAGGAGAGATGCTTTTTCGACCGTTCGTGGTGGTTCATCGTTCTCCTTACGGTTGCTACTCCCCGGTCATAGGTTCAGCGATATTCCTGCGGATGTGCATCTATTTAGTGCTTCAATTTTTGCAAATAGACTTCTGGCGGCCGATTGTACATATTCGATGGATGCGTTCCAGGTCGAAAGCTGGGTTCACCTTGACAAAAAGTGGGGTAACTTGATTCGGTGGGAATTGAGCACTTTTAAGGAGGATCGGAGCGGCACTGGCCTTCGCCGTGCCATATAGGGTACTAAGTATGGAATCCCCATCAACCAGTTCTTATTTCTGGCTTTGCTGGAGTTGTTAAATCACCACACTGGGACTTTCTTTCTATATCTCAATTTCTTTCATTATCCATTGTGTTATGGCTCCACGTTTGCTCAACCGTGGAAAGAGACTTCGGACTGAGGGCGCATCCTCGTCGAATGCTCCTCCACGAGTTGAACCGCCCGTTGTACCACCCGTTGCACCGGCCGTTGAACAACAACAACCAATCCATCCGTTGTTCAACCCTCCACGTCCACTTGACCCAAACATATATGACGATCGAATTTTCGTATCACTTGAAGCTTCAAACGCTTGGTTTAGTGATTTTCGGACACGTCCGGTGTTTGCGGGACACCCAATCAATTTCGCAATATTTTCATAATATGACTCTATTTTCCATGATCTTTGTATTGACGAACTTGTCGCTACAAATTCCGTAATCTACCGTAGCGCTATTCAAATGTTCTACTGCAACTTAACCCATGATGATACTCACATTTATTCACGAGTTGCGAAAATTGATATCTCATTTGATGATTTTGATTTGGCCGACTACCTTGAACTCCAAGAGCCTAACTCGTGGAAAAAGCTAGTTGAAGCTAGATCGTTCCAATTTCTAGATGGGACTTCCCTTGAGAGCTTCAATGACGACTTATGTACTCCTAACACACGTCCTTGTAATCTTATGGCCAAATATCTCAATCCCTATTTCTATGAACTTCATCGGATCATCTTCAACACCATTCTACCCAAAGCGGGTTCTACCGATGAAGTCACTTATTTTGAGATAACGGCATTGTATCACCTTCACTTTTGTATTCCGTTTAATCTTCCACGTACCATGATGGACTGGATGATTAATTGTAGGAAGAAACTAAGATCTTTGGTTTATGCATTATATCTTCCTATGGTCTTTCGTGCGTTTCACATACCCCTTGATGAGTGTCAGTTCTTACCTGCCCCTGCCTTCCTATCTAAGGCACGGAGACTTCAGGCAGCCGTTGGCTCACCTTTTGCTTCTGAGCACTCCGATGATGATGAGCCCGACGCACCTCCACTTGGACAGGATGCGCCTCCTCCTCCTGCTACTCTTGAGACTCTCCAGACCATTCTCCGAGATCGCTTCACCTTAGAAGACGATCGTTGGACTCAGCTGGATTACCGTACTACCTTGCAGATGAGTGCCATCAGCAACTCGCTGCACGATATTCGGTATTCCATGTCTCGCCATCCTTCCATGCCCATTTCTATGGAGCGGGACCCCGGTCGTGAGGGACATCGTATTGATGATCCTTGGGTCATGCGCTACTTGGATCCGGATGCTGCTTTTGTGGACCCCAGCCGTTCCTTCTCTGGTCCTTCCGATGACGCTGGGCCTTCACGTGCTCCATGATGGATATGGTTCCTACTTGATGCTGCTACTGAGGATTGTAGCTTATGGTTTATGCTTTCTAGTTTTTCAGTTGCTTAGTTTCATTTTATGTACTTGGTTTGTAGTATACTTCTACCTTTTGATGACTTTTATTAGTTGTGACTCTTGAGACTTTGGTAGTTCTATCAGTTGCTTTTATGTACTTGGTTTGTAGTAGACTTATTATGTTTTGATGACTCTCATTATGAGTTGTGACTCTTGAGACTTTGGTAGTTCTATCGTTTTATATGCCATTTGCTCGTAATGTTAGTTTATATGCAGTTTCTTCTCTTTGGGTGTGTTTGCCCATTATTTCTTGTTTATCTTACATTGCTAAATGCCAAAAGGGGGAGATATTGTATATTCTATATTCTTTTTGTCTATGTATCTGTGCTTTTGGGAGATTGTTCTTATCAGGTCAACAAGAAGCAACGCATTGTTTACAGGGGAGCTATTTTTTAGCTCGGCACTGATTATGGGAGAGCTATGCTTTTATCTTTGTATGTGTCCAGGTATGAATATTGAATATACAATTATTATTTTGTCAATTATCAATATTGGGGAGATTGTTGACACAAAGTCACAGTCAACCAAATATTGATAACATTGACTAAATAATACTTATAATAATTCAATCCGAAACACGACGACTACATTCAGCTCAAGTCAGACGACAGCTCAGTCTTTGCAATTCAAGTTATTTCTGAGTCTGTATTTTATACATTTATTGAGTCTAGACTTTTGTAAGCTGAGTAATGCTGAGCTCTTGAGACTTAACGTATAACCTACCCAAAATCCATAAGCTCCACCATCCAAAATAAAGCCCATTTACCCATTGAACCAATTCTGTGCTCTGGAGACAGAGTTCGGGCCGAACTCTGCCTCCACACAGAGTTCGGGCCGAACTCTGTCCCCTAAATTTTAGCACCCTGATTTTTAGAGTTAGGTGGTTGCAAGTTGTCCAACGGCCAAATATTTGAAAATTCCTACCAGAATTCTGGCCGAATTCTGCCTGCCAATATCCTATAAATAGGCCAAGAATTCTCTCATTTCAGATCATCCAATCTTCTCTTCTCTTCTCTCTTAAGCTCAATATAAGCCATACCCTTCTTCATCTACTAGCCACAAGCTTCCTAAGTCTCGAGTGCTCAGCATCTCTCAGTTAGGAGTCTTGTGCAAGAGTTCAAAAAGTCGCTTAGAAAATTCCAAGCATCGCCACTGCGATCCTTTGTAAAAAGTTGACGTGCTCTTCTGAAGAAAAGGCACGGGGTGTAACTACTATTTCACAAATAGTGGATTTAATCCTGAGCTAGAGTTCTCAGTCCTGGACTAGTCCTCCACGAGGGAACCAGGTTAAAATCAGCTGTGTTTGCGTATGCTTTCTTGCTCTCTATTTATTTCCGCATTTACTCTGATTAGTTTTAGATTGTGAAAGAGTTGAATTTTTAATTGGCTATTATCGCTATAAACTCTATTCACCCCCCTCTAGAGTTGTCATCTGTTCTTCAAGGATAACCAGGAGTAACATCTCATGACGGGATCCAAGCTATACTAATTCGTGTACTCTCGTGCCAGAAATCAAGCATAACACTACAAACTGATATCATAGAGACTAACAAGATTATAAAAACTATCAGAGAATGTACATGCCTCAATTTAGTTGGAAGTCGACATGCACGACACGAACGTGTCGACACAGAATAGATACCGATGCTATGCTCCACAAGGTGGTCCCAGATAATGACATGGCCAGTTCCATTGAGTGCAGAATAGTCCAAAAAAAATCTAGTTTGATATGTAAATGTCCAGAATTAGTATTCGGCATAATCGAGATAAGAAATAGGAAACGACAATAATAGTCGTGACTTACGATTTAACGGAAAAGAATAACTATATGTACATATCTATCTACAAATCATTTATAATATTTAGAAACTATAATTTTTATTCATTAAATATTATTAGGTAATACAAGAAATCCAAAAATTATTTAGAGTTTTATAAAAACCATTTATATATATATATATATATATATATATATATATATATATATATATATATATATATATATATATATATAATATGAATTGCAAGTTGTAGGCTATTAAAATATCAAGTTTGCACCTCGTTATTCGTACATCGAAACCTACGACACGCAAATCGAGACAAGACAATCAACCGTAAGGTTAACAATCTTATCATAGTGATCCACATGGTCATCTTGTCAATTTTAGCGATTTGAGATCATTGGAATCGACTGAACTCAGATTTGTTGCATGGATCCTGAAATACTAACATAAATAATAATTAATTATAACTAATGGTGATACATAAGAAAAATCTACAGATGTTGTCGGATAATGAAACAAATATCACCAACGTATCCAGAATGGTCAAATTAGCTAGGATAGCCCACCTATAAGTCCAATTAGGACACAGGAGCAAAAAAGTAATTTTGGGTCAAAATGATGTCCGCCGTTGGACCCACTTTGCACCGAAAAACATGCCAGGATAAAAGTTCACTAAATCTAAAAATTTATATGTCTATGAATCCAGAATGATGATACCAACCCAATGGTATATCCGAAATTGGATTCCGATGACCCGATCTCAAAATGGTTCATTGACTCGGATTATGGAATCCGATTTGCATGAAAATGCGTGCCGAAGCCAAAGTCCACTAAATCTTACAAAATAAATGATAACGAGTCCAGAATGACGATATGAACCCATTGGCATATCCAGAATCGGATTTTGATGAGCTAATCTTAAAATGGTCCGTTGACTCGGACAGTGGGACCCGCCTTGCACCGAAATGCGTGCCAGGGCCCACGTTCTCCCAATCTAGTAAACTTTATATGAATTCGTGCTAGAACGATGCCACGAGTCTAGTGGTGGTGTTAGAATTAGAATCCAGAGTTTCGGGTTCAAAATTAGAATTTTACAAGTTGAAAATTATAAATTTGAACAGCTAACTTTGGCATCAAATTCAACCTATCAAACAAGCTCATAATGAAACGAAACTTAAGGGGCAAGAAGTTGGATATACCAGCTATGCACAGGAACTAGTGGTCCATCAAACGGAGCTGCGACAACAGAGATACAAGTCCACAAAGTTGGCTCCACAAAACTGTCCAAAATAAACACAATTATTTGGGCAACTTGGCGGCCGATTTTGATCTATCAAACAATCGAATAATAGTTGAAAGTTTAGGTGAAGGTAGAAGTATATACCAAGATTGCAACAGAGCAAAGAGTCCTTCGATCTAACGGTCAGATTTCTCGAAAAATGTGCACAAAGTTGCTGTCATAAAATGCACTTCTGACTTCTTCAATACGTGCATCACGACGGGATTTCAAGGAACATGTCAAAATTGACTCGCTACTTGTACGATGAGCCAGCCACTAGCTATTGGGAGGCGTGTGGGTGGCCGTCGGCTGCCAGGGGGTGGTCGTCGGGCTCGTGGTGGTCGCGGGCGGCGGTGTGCAGCCGTCGTTGCGCTGCTGTGCAGTATCGCACGCATGCCTGCAAGGGCGTCGATGTTGCTATATGGGCGTCACTGCTGTGGCCAAGAGGGGGTGGCTACATAGAGAGTGCATGTGTGGCGTGTGGTTACACGCGGCCACGACAACGGTCGGGGCTTTGCCGGTAGCGCAGAAGCGGCGGAGCCACGGTCGAGTGCGCAAATGGCACTGCTGCAGCTTAGCGTCGCTGTGCCAGGGGCCTATGGCCAGGGTGTCATCTGGTAGTACGCAACTGTCTTACGGACGCGGGGATGACCAACAAGGTAGTTGCCGGTGGTTACCGGTAGCGGTTGTAGCGACAACAGCTACACGCTGTTGTGCACGCATGGCGTAAAAGCCAGTACAGTCGCGAATGGCCGGCGGTCGATGCGACGTGGCCGTCCAGGAGGGAGCAGCAGCCCTATAGTAGCAGAGGCAAAACAAGATGGAGAAGGTGAATAAGAAGGAGGGAGGAGTAGAATGGAGATGATGGTGGAAGAGAAGGAGTGAAGAAATGGAGGTGGTATTGGAATGAAGATGAAAGTGATGGAGTTTAGGTGAAGAAAATAAAAAAGAAGAAGAAGAAGTTAGAGTTAAGGGGGGCTGTCGGCTAGGGGTGTGGAGCTGCGGTGAGTGAGGGAGAGAGAGAGATTGAGTGAAAGATGGGTGAGTGGCTGTGAGTAAAAGTTAGAAAGAGAGGAATCTCTACAAAATAGAGAGAGAGAGAAAAGTTTAGGATTAGGGCCAGCTACATCCTAGGAGAGTGTGTGTGTATTGTCATGAGGAGATGAGTGGTTGGAAATAAGTAGGGGTTGAATAAAGGGCTATGATTGAGTTTGTGCTAGGTTAGGTCATAATTTTAGGAATTTGATCAAGGGAGTTGTCCATTGAATATTTTTGAGTGGGTACACTAGGTGTTTGGTGTTTTGTGGGAGGATGAGTGTGTTGGTATTCATGAGGGGATGACATGAAGCTTCGGTTTGGTTCAATTGAGTCGGGTTGGGTCAAAGTCAGGCTTGGTGCAATAAATGGCTTAATTTAGTCATTTATGATCACGGGTAAATAAGTAGCATGTGAGGGCTCAATTGAATGGGACATAAGTGTCATGTGTGTAGTAGGCTCAAAATAGATCAAAACCATATATTGGGTCAAATAGATTGGACCGATGTCCAGCCCCAAAATTAAATTGGAAATTAGGTCGGGTTTTACGGTAGAGGGTCAAATAGCCTAAATTGATTTGAAAGTTGTGTAATACAAATAGAATATAAGGGAACAAGTTTGAGTGGGACATGATATATCAATGTGAAGGTAAACTTGTCTACTGCAAAACTCATGAAAGAAGTTTCCAAAGATTGACATCCTTGACGCTCCAAAAATCAAAGTCACAAAAAATATATTTAATGATCAAAATAATTATAATAAAATATTTATTAAAAATAATTCATTTAGAAAATTTTAAAATAAATCCTAAAATTTAGTGGGAATACAATGGCAGAGCGCGGTGCTGGAGGAAGCGAGCGGCATGGCTGCGTGGTGCTTCACGGAGGCGGTGCCTGAAGGCATAGACCTGGAGCTGCCGTGGTGTTGGCCACGGCTACGCGGAGGAGGATCACCCGTCGAACATGTCGACGGTATAATATAGTAATAGCGAGGGTGAGCAAGCGCCACCAAATCGAAGACTGACGCGGCTGTAGAGAGCGACAGAGAGCTTACCGTGATGCTGCCTTAGTTGTCGCCGGTCGCGATGAGGTGAATGGTGTTTTATTTTGGTTTGTTTTGGTGATGGCAGTGGGGATCAGGGTCCTGGGGCGGTTCGATCGGTGATGGTAAGGCCGTAGGGGCGGTGGTAGGTTGGGATGATGATGACGATGATGGGGGAGTTAGGGTTCAGGTGTGGTAATGGTAATGGCTGTGGACTAGGTGGTTGAAGGCAGAGGTGATGTCGGTTGCTGTTAGGCGATAATGGTGGTAGGAGCACTACGGTTCACCGGCGTGGTGAGGGGTGAGTGAGATTCGGTGGTGGTGGGTGTTTCTGGTGTTGGGGTTTCGGGTCTGCGGCTAGTGGCGACGACAGTCGTGGTGAGTTGAGCTGGGTTGTTGGTGGCAGAGTGACGGTGGTGGTGCCGTGGTGGATGGAGGTAAAGAGGGACGAGGCACCCAAGGAAGCATGTGGCATGGTAGATGTATTGTCCTTGTCAGGATTTTGACATGAACACATGAATTTGATTAGAGTCTGTAGGGATTTGGTTGTGTCCGGTGTGTCAGACACAAAATTTTTTTGTTTATGTAAAAATATAATCTAGTGCAAAGATACCCGGGATCGGACCTGAGGTCGTCATGGCTGACACGAAAAAAGTTGACACCGACACGGTGCACACATGTGTGGTGGATAAAATTTTGGACTATGAGGATTATAGAAAAAGAGCAAAGGAGCTCTCCCTATATAGGAGGTGGAGACTCCTAATTAGATGAGGATTAGGATAAATTTAAAAACCCCTTTTAGATAACTCACCAAAAATTTATTAAATCACTTTAAACCAGTTCAATCAAATCCAAAATCTAATTTAAATCTAGATAAATCCAAATCCAAATTAAATATAGATAAGTTCCATCTTTAAATTAAACTATTTAAATCAAATCAATAAAATCTAATAACAAATTTAAATTACTACAAATGAATTAAACTATCTTTTTGTAAATTCAAAATAATAATTAATTTCGAAAATCACAATAGATATTTAAGTATTTGAAATACCTTTTTGAAAATAATTAAAATAATTATAATTAGTTTTTAAGAATCAAAATATACATGAACTAAATTTCATGTACCTCACATGCAAATAGAATACTTACATAAAACATTAATTTTCTAGTATAGTACATATTTAAAAAGAAAAATATTATTTCATAAATTATTACATATACTTGTATAAATAAAAAAGCCTTTTTATAATTGTGAAATTAAATATAAAATTTGACTAAATTTTTGCAAAAACAATTTTATATACAAAATATTTACTGTATATGTATTTCGAAAATAAACTATTTATTTCTATATTTACCAAACCTATAATTGAACTTTTTATGCAAAAGTATAAATATCTCATATATACGTATTCGCACTCGACGTACAAATACCAAGATAAAACAAATATTAAAATAAAAAATTATATTGAAATGTTATGGGATTTACATCCTACCAACTTACAAGAATTTTGTCATAGAAATTAAGAAATACTAGGGTAGGTAGGTTTGAGAGGATAGAAGGATTTCCTCTTAAGAAAACATGAACAAGTCATTGGAGAAGGAATGACGTATAATAAAAATAGCCAATTTAGAAAATCGTGAATTAGAACTATTGGAAAATAAAATCATGGTTATGGTTTGGGTATTGAATGAGGGTCGCTAATTTGCGAAAAAAAAGATTAGGGTTTAAGCAAATCAAGATAAAACATGAAATAAAAATAAGGAATCGAGTAGATTAAGAGAAAATAATTTAGAGACTCTGGAGATATAGTTCCTTGAGAGAAAATTGTATTGTAGGCGTCTAGGTTGGGGGCACGATTAAGGGAACGATTTGAATCATTCTTAAGTTCAAGTGATTAGATGTTCATGATAGTAGATTTAGGGTCAAGGGAAAGGACGAGTAGTTCAAGGCGAGGATATAGTCACATGGATTGGTCGATGGCTAGCTATACTTGTTTATATACAACTATCATGGCCATAGAGGAATACTTCGTGTCTACGAGAGTTTTTTTGAAATAGGTGACGAAAAATAATAAGAGTTCAAGGGAGGTGTGATCGAATTGCAAACATGGATTTCAAAGGCGATTGAATAGTTCAAAAGGGAGTTGTCAAGATAGTTGCGGACGAGATTCTAGAGGGCATGTTTAATTATATCTCCATCTACGTAGAATAATATATGAAGAGCGAACAAAGTGCACTAGGTTGATCAGACCATCATGCACCGGTTTTGATTAGATAATATGTTAGTGGGTACCTCCATTAACATATATGTCATGAACAAGCTTCATAAATGAATAAGCTTGCAAAACTAGGCTATAATATTAGTGTTGGTCAAGATGGTAAAATATAAGTATGTAAGAGAAAGTAGAATTAGTTCAAGCTCCTTAAGAATCTAAGTTTTGTCCGATGTTTGTGTCTATACAGTCGTCCTACTATTTCCTTGTCCGGTGTTTGTGCCTATACAGTCGTCCTACAGTCTCCTTGTATAACCTGCTCTGATACCAATTGTAGGACTGTTGAACACCTCTAGAGAGGGGTGAATAGAGTGTGTGCGTGTGTAGCGGAAATAATCACCCCTTAAAGATTAAGTAGTTATAAAGACTATGGCAAATTAGAGACAGTAAATAAATGTTGTAAAGTAGAAGATTAGAGAATCAGACTCAGTGAACACCACGATGTATACAGGTCTTCCTCTGAGAGGACTACTCTAGTCTCGAGTACTCTTGCTCGAAGTTAATCAACTATTCATAAGCTAAATGATAGCTTGTAGTCACTTTACAACACCGTACTTGGTGACGACTGCATGACCGACTCTATAAACTTGATTTTGAAAACTGAAACATTTTCTGAATTACAACCTCTGATACAACTCTTCTAAACCAAAACACTAGATAGAACAGAACTGTAATGGCTTTGGCTAAGAGTGGTATTAGGCTAGATTTGAAAGCTTTTGCTCGTTGAAAACACTTAGAAAGAAGAGAAGAGAGAGTGAATGAGTGATTTGGAATGGTGGAAATCCTTCTACATTTATAGTTTTTTTTGATCGAACTCGGACAGAGTTCTGGCAGATTTCGGATGCGTGAATCTCGCAAATGAATGTTGGATGCAAATTTTGTGGGAACTGATTTTCAAATAACCCAGAACTCGGGCCAAACTCGGACCGAGCTCGGTCAGAGTTCTGTTGGGTCATAACAGTAAGGAATAAGCTAAATTTGCAAAGGTTTAGGGCTTTTAGAATTGTGGACTTTTGGGATTAAATAGGTAGGATTATTTGGATATATGGACTGAGAATAACCTAAGCCAGTATAATCATGATCAATCACATAATTATTTTCTAGACTCAATAAAATTGTAAAATACAGAATAAAATATAAAAGTCTTGATTATGTCTTCAGTGCGGTTGTTCTGGATGACGATGCGATGTACTCTGTACTTTGAAGTAGTGGGTAGCAGTAGGACGTAGATGAACTTCTTTTTTGAAACAAGTAACCTGTAGCAGTTCATATATTTTGCGTATCGACCAAAGTTGTCGTTGATTATAAAAATCAGGTGTGACCATTAGACAATGAGCCAATAATCTCTCTTATTTTGATAACTGACAAACTATAAGTCTATACCAAAATATAACAAATATATAACTTTGAAACTATATGCCTGACTTGTTCTGAGTTGATCGAGAATTTTGAAATTTGTAATTTGCTCTTTGGTATTGACTATTTGGTATCGATTCGTTCTCCCCCTTTGTCATTTACTCAAACATGTGGCTCCCCCGCAATATGTGAAACCAACAATAATAGACAAAGAAAAGGATAGAGTAATATACACAAATTTATTTGTATGAAACAAGTCACAACTCAAGAGAAATACTAGCAGTAGCAATAATAAATTATGAGAAATGGAAACTAGAAAATATGGTGCATAAACTCAAATACTTCTAAAACAGAGTCTTCTGAAACAGAGTGCATAATAACTAAAACTGAAAGAGTGCAAGCTACTACATAAGTCCAAAATAAAAATAGTGCAACTAAATATGACCATCATCATCAGCAAAGAAATCTACAAAATACTAAGCTAATAGACAAAATCAAATATCAGCAACATCATCGGCGGGATCAGCAGTTAGATGAGGATCGACATAGGATGTCATCGGATAAAAGAATCCAAAAGTGTACGAATCCTCAAATCGTGGTCTGTCGAATCCAGAATGATAGAATATCTGAACTAGTGCAGTAGGATGATGCGCCATAGTCCATTGAATGTCTGATATGCTATTTCTCAAGACTCGGGCTTGAGAAGTATGGCGATACTCAGCATCGATATAGGTCTGATAACGTTGTCCTTGAAGATTGATAAACTCATCAAACCTCTGGTAGAACTGGCTGTCAAAGTGGCCTGGAGCAGTAGGTGGAGCATCAGCCGGAGCTGCAACTGGATCGGGTGTAGGTGGTGCAACACAGGGTGGAAGTGAAAGCTGAGGGTACTTTCTAGATCTAGTCAGCTCAGAAGATGACCCAGAAATAGGACAGATGTTTAAGTTGATTCCAAAGTTCTGGAAGATCACCGCAAGATGCATAGGGTATAGGAGGTTACGACCTGCCCTCCGACAACTAATGATATTTGAAATAACAGTCTTTGGAACAGATAAAGTGACTCCAAAGTGAATGATACATAGCTAATATCTCTAAGAATGTGACCTCATTATTAGATCCCGTCTTAGGAAAAAAAGCAGAATAAACAATACGATGGAGTTCATAAAAGTTTTGGTTAAGGTGCTTTGTGTACAACCGAGACCGAGGAACCGGACCCGTATGACACATAGCGGCCATAAAAGAGTCAAGGGTCATATCATCAGGAAATTAAACTTTGTTTATCACGACTAGAGCTTTGTCGTTGTTCGGCATATGGAAGTACTCACTCAAGTCAGCCGAGTTACACTCAAGTTCCTTTCAAGCGACGCAAGAATAAATGTTATATCCTGCTTCTTACAAATTGCAATAAAACATGCATATAACATTTTCATAAATATCACTAAACACTTCAAGAAAATCTCGGAGTCCTAAATTTTCAAAAGTAGATGCATATTCAGAAAGGATAGTAAAATTTATCTATTTTTTGGGACAAATTTCTCGGTATCAAAATTGTTGAAACCAAGATTCCAAAATTTTTGAAGTCGAAAATAAATTGGGATCAAAATCCTTGTCGTTGTCGGGACGAGCGAGACTAAACATATTTATTGGTTCATACTCCGAAGTGGAGAATGAAGCCGCAGAGTCTCACTTCTTTCTCTTGAAGAACATGGGAGCCATGGAATTGAAATAAGAAGGAAAGGAGAGATATACATCAAAAAGACAATGGAAACAGTGGAGAACACCTCCGTTGAGCCGCTAGATCCAAGGAAGATGAAGTTTGATGGGTTAGAAGGGGGATTCCAAAGCTAGGGTTTGGTTTTGGAGTGCTCATGTTGGCTAAAATTTGAGGAAGATGAATTTTGACTAGGAATAGGGCCGGCTTGTAAAACCCCTAAATTTTTACTATTTTTTTATTTAAATTTTGGTACGGATTTAAAATTTTGTATTGTACGTCACATTATCGTATTGTACGTCGTGTACGGAAATTTTATTTTTCGAAATTGCTCGACGAGTGCGAATATGTGCGAGCGTACATATTTTTAGAAAAATATTTTTATTTTTTTGGTTTTAAAATAATATAGGTAATAATTATTTCTAGCTATCATTTTCAAGTTTATGGTTTTAATTATGAAAAGCCTTTCATTTATATAGTTATAATGATAAAGTATTTTCCTATAAAATGGTATATTAGAAAGTATATTTAATGTAAATATTATTTGTACATACATATATATTTAGTAATTATTTATTAGTTTATTTTTAAATAATAATGTATTTTTGAAATTATTATAATAGCATTTTTGGAAAATATATTTTAAAAATATTTTGGCAATTTAAATCTTGATTGAATTTTTGGAATTATTTAAATAGATTAGATATTTGAAATTTGAATTTTCTCAATTCATTTTAAACTAAAAGAATTTAAATTAGATTTAAATTTGGATTTGATTTGGATTTGGATTATTGAATTAAATTAAATTATATATTGAATTATCTACATTGGGTTTTAAATAGTCCTGGTCCATATCCAATTGGAAATTCCCACATCCTATAAATAGGCAGGTACTCCTCCATTATTTCTCCACAATTAATCTTCCATAATTTTTTCTCCAATCTACGTGCATCGTGTCTGTGTCCATCCAAATTATTATTCCATATTTTTACATATACAATTCTATCTCCGTCGTGTCGGACAACCCCGACACGACACAACCCAAACCAAATCCCTAACCCAAAACCTAACTTTAACCCTAACCCTAGCTTCTGATACCCGTTTCCCTCTTTAAACCGCCATCATCACCACTACCAGGCCACCGCGGCCACGACCACTAGCCGGAAAATCTGACCACAACCACCTTTGCGACCCTCGCCACCAAACCCAAACCATCATCACCACACCCCTGCCATTTTTCCTCCAGCCAGACCACTACCTCCACCCCTGCCGACTGTCCCTGCCCGTCCTCTCCTCGCCACGACCGGCCAACGACTCCCCCTACCACCACCAACTACACCACGCCCGCTGCCATCATCACCACAATCACCTGAGTACAGCCACCACCACCAACACCCAACACCACCGTAAGCCTCGACCACCAAAAATTCCGACCAAAACCCGGTCACTAATACCATCACGCCACCGTCGCCAGCGCCCACTTCGCCGGCGACACATCAAAACCAACACCCCAAATCACCACAAACCCCACCGGCCACTACCAGACACAAAGAAATAAAATAAAATAAAAACCCATCGCCACCGCCGTATTCACCTCCTGGCCACCGCGACCTCGCCCCCGCGCAGTGACCACTCCGCCGCGAACAGCTCCCGCACCGCCCAGGTTGGCGCCGCCTCTCGCGTGGGTCCTTCTGCGACCAGATCCGCCGCCACGCGGGTGATCCGCCAGTCCTGAGAGTGGCGCTGCCGCCGTCGCCACCAGCGCAGTGTGGCGCCTCAGCCTGGCGAGTTCCCGCGCCTGTGCTACCTCCTCCATGCCCTTTCCTCCCCGCCGCTTCCACGAGACCACCACCTCGAAGCCAAGCCGACCCCTCCGGTGCAGCGCCCCACCGCCTGGAATCCGCCGCAGCCTACGCCAAAACCCTCCATCTCCGCGTCTGCTCCGCGTGCGCCACCGCCTTGCCGCGCTCGGCATCCGCCATCGTCGGCAACTCCACACAACCCAAGCCCTCTTCCTGAAACCCCGACGCCGCCTCCACTTCCGACCATTCCTCCACCGTGCCCGCGCACAGCTCCCCGGCCGCCCCTTTCTCTCCGACTCCTGATCCTCTCCACCGCTCGCCGACCGCGTCCCACAGCTCCGCTCGCCTCTTCTCCTTCCACCCGCTCACAAACTCTCGACCATCCCCTCTCTCACTCTCTTCTCCTCTCTCTCTTTCCCTTTCTTTCCTTTCTTGTTTTAAGAGTAGCAGACTGCTACAGTAGTGTTTTTGTTATTATTTTATTTTTAGTATTTATTTTAATATTTATTTAATGGTTTTTGTTGTTGTTTGATTTTGATGTTTTTTTTGTGTATCTATTATTATTATTATAATCATAATTATTATTATTATTATTATTATTATTATTATTATTATTATTATTATTATTATTATTATTATTATTAATCTTTGTAGCACTGTATACTAGTTACATATACTGGTATATATGATATCTTTATAATCCTATTATTTTATTATTATTATTAAGATAAACGTATGTATTATGACCATAATTTTATTAATATTTACTAGTTTTATTTATTATTATAATTATTACTATTTTTATTGTATTAATTGTTAAAATATATATAGATAATATTTTCAAGATTTTGAGCGATAAAAATAGGTTTGAGGTCTATAAATTTTTCAAGGTTGGTTTTCCTATGATTATATGATCCTATGATATTGTTTGCCCTTAGCCAATTTTTGAGATGTTATATTCTCCTTTCCAAAAATATTTTCTTAATGTATAAAATTTGTTACCAAATTATACTATAAATTTCAAGTCGCTTCAAAATATTTATATATAGCTTTCTACGTATAAATTATTTTTCTTATCTTGACAAACTTAGAGTTTCTGTCTAAAACAATTTTTGATTTTGCAGTATCTACAAAAATATATCCTAGTCAATAAAATATTTACTTATATACATATAATTTTCTTTTCAATATTATAAAATATGTTCTAAAACCAAAAATATTAAATTGATTTCCTACGGTTTTTCTTCATCTCGTGATTCAGCCTATCTTTTCTATTCCTTTACCAATTCTCTACTACCATATGTCCATCCTAACTAATTGGACCGTCCTGGACTCGATGGAACCATCCGTTTCGTCAACAAAGGTCCCCTTATGTAGTTGTAACACCAAAGTCACAGTTCGTGCCACATTGATTATCGCAGCACACCAGGCGCTCTACCAGGCAAGACGTCTTGCCATTTGCTGTTTATTTATTTTAGCTCATATTTCATGCATTATTTATTATTTTCTTTATGCAAAATAAACTGTGATACATGGCATAACCTGTTAGAACATACTGTTCATTTATTGTTCCTACTATGTATTATTTTTCTTACACATTAAACCTAGATTTAAGGGACCACCTTGTGTGTTGCATTCATGGCCTTGACACGTTGTATCACGAAGTTGTGTGTCACATGTAGAACACAGACATATGTGACTGGCTGGCCACCGGTGCGTATAAGCCGTGCGATAGGAATAACCGCTAATAGAAATTGCATGCTAGTTTGACTTAGCGGTTATAGAGGTTTACTGTTATGGATACAATATGGTAGGCATTGGGTGGGAAGAACATCCCTTTATGTATGGTTCATATATGCACTATCCTGACTGTCGGTTATCTCCAATGGGAGGTACGATCCTGATAGCCGGTTACCTCCAGTGGGAGGTACGGTCCTAATTTCTGGTTATCTCCAGTGGGAGGTACGGTCCTGATTCCTGATTCCTGATCCGGCCCATGCGCCAAAGGTTTGTTCTTATTACATTCACTATAGTATGGTTAGGTACCCTATTGCATACGTCCCTTATTTATTTGAGCAATATTTATTCAGTTTATATGGCATGATATTATGTGTCTTGTTACGTCCCTCTGTGGACCTGGTTGTCTTGCCAGGTGTGTGCTCTTATCTTTCGCAGGTGCTCTAGTTCTAGCCGTGACCATCTCTATTTCCTCGAGGATGATTGCGCTTGGATCGTCTTCGCTTCGCTCGCCAAATTTATTTCTTTACTCATGTATTTTTTCTTTACTTGTTGGTAGTGAATTTGTCTCCGCCCAACATATTGTATCAAGACAATTCATTATCTTTATATGAGGTCCTTTATTTATTTATTTTTGTGTGGATGAGATTAGTTATGGTTCTACTACATTTTATAGCTTATGTATTCATACGAGGCTTCCATATATTGGAGTATACTTCGTATGTTTACAGCTGGCATGTCTACGTTCCTAGTCCTACGTATTTTGGGACTGGGGCGTTATATGTTTTTGTGGTGGCCCATGTAGGTCCAGATAAATTGTTTGGTTACTTTACCGTACCAAGCAAGCCCGCGAATAGGATTAGAAGTCTAGAATCTCATCCACATACTTGACCTCTTTCCTTAATTTTATCTACCGTTTGACTCATCGATTGCATCTTGCTTGATTCCTTCTACCATTATCCTTATCTCTCCTTCGTGCTTGCTAGAGATTGACCCTACTAGTTGGATGTCCCAAAACACCATTAGTTTAATTCTTTTAAGTTTGGTAGAATGCCTTATGACCTAGCAATCCCTTTGTTATGGTGACCTACATTAGTAAGCTTACTTAGATCCTATAATTTAGAAGACCCTAACCCATCTAGCCACCCAAAGACTTGGACAAGAAGATTATAGGATGACTGTATGAAGATCATCACAAGACATGCCTTATATCCTTTAGAAGTTCGAACTAATTTCTACTTTCTCCCAATCTTAGTCTTCCGTGCCTATGTTTTACCATCTTGACTAATGTTTCTACTATAATCTAGTTTTGTAACCTCATCCATTTATCGAGTTTATTCATGACTTATGCTATTGAGCGCGCTCACTAACATATTGTCTAATCAGAACCGGTGCATGATGGTCTGATCAACCGAGTGCACTTTGGTTCGCCTTTGTCAATTATTCTACGTGGATGGAACATAATTAAACTTACCCTCTAGAATTCCATCCACGACTGCCTTGTCAATTCCTTTGAATTTTTCGGTCGTCCTTGAACCACGTATTCGTACTCGATGATATCGCCTTTTTAACTCTATATTGCTTCGCCCTCACCTATTTTAGGAGGACGAAGGCGTCATACTAGAACTTCCTCTAACTGTCCTATCACCATGACCATTACCACCCAATGTAACTATATCCTTGTCTTGAACTACTCGACCTTTCCCTCGACCCAAAATTTACTATCTTGACCTTCTAATCACTTGAATTTAAGAGTGATTACAATCGTCTCTTAATCATATCCTCAACCTAGACCACGACCATATAAACTTCCTTAAGGAACCCTTCTATCTACCCATTGTGTCTTCTCAACCCCCTACTAATTCTTAATTTCGAGGACGAAATTCTTTTAAGTTGGGTAGAATGTAAAACCCCTAAATTTCTACTATTTTTTATTTAAATTTTGGTACGGATTTAAAATTTTGTATTGTACGTCACATCTTCGTATTGTACGTCGTGTACGAAAATTTTATTTTTCGAAATTGCTCGACGAGTGTGAATATGTGCGAGCGTACATATTTTTAGAAAAACATTTTTATTTTTTTGGTTTTAAAATAATATAGGTAATAATTATTTCAAGCTATCATTTTCAAGTTTATGGTTTTAATTATGAAAAGCCTTACATTTGTACAGTTATAATGATAAAGTATTTTCCTATAAAATGGTATATTAGAAAGTATATTTAATGTAAATATTATTCGTACATACATATATATTTAGTAATTATTTATTAGTTTATTTTTAAATAATAATGTATTTTCGAAATTATTATAATAGCATTTTTGGAAAACATATTTGGAAAATATTTTGGCAATTTAAATCTTAATTCAATTTTTGGAATTATTTAAATAGATTAGATATTTGAATTTTGAATTTTCTCAATTGATTTTAAACCAAAAGAATTTAAATTAGATTTAAATTTGGATTTGATTTAGATTTGGATTATTGAATTAAATTAAATTATATATTGAATTATCTACATTGAGTTTTAAATAATCCAATTGGGAATTCCCACATCCTATAAATAGGCAGGTACTCATCCATTATTTCTCCACAATTAATCTTCCACAATTTTTTCTCCAATCTACGTGCATCGTGTCTGTGTCCATCCAAATTATTATTCCATATTTTTACATATACAATTCCATCTCCGTCGTGTCGGACAACCCCGACACGACACAACCCAAACCAAATCCCTAACCCAAAACCTAACTTTAACCATAACCCTAGCTTCTGACACCCGTTTCCCTCTTCAACCGCCATCATCACAACTACCAGGCCACCGCGGCCACGGCCACTGGCCGAAAAATCCGACCACAACCACCTTTACGACCCTCGCCACTAAACCCAAACCATCATCACCACACCCCTGCCATTTTTCCTCCAGCCAGACCACTACCTCCACCCCTGCCGACTGTCCCTGCCCGTCCTCTCCTCGCCACGACCGGCCAACGACTCCCCCTACCACCACCAACTACACCATGCCCACTGCCATCATCACCACAATCACCTGAGTACAGCCACCACCACCAACACCCAACACCACCGTAAGCCTCGACCACCAAAAATTTCGACCAAAACCCGGCCACTAATACCATCACGCCACCGTCGCCAGCGCCCACTCGCCGGCGACACATCAAAACCAACACCCCAAATCACCACAAACCCCACCGGCCACCACCACACACAAATAAATAAAACAAAATAAAAACCCACCGCCACCGCCGTACTCACCTCCTGGCCGCCGCGACCTCGCCCTCGCGCAGTGACCACTCCGCCGTGAACAGCTTCCGTATCGCCCAGGTTGGAGCCGCCTCTCACGTGGGTCCTTCTGCGACCAGATCCGCCGCCACGTGGGTGATCCGCCAGTCCCGCGAGTGGCGCTGTCGTCGTCGCCACCAGCGCGGTGGCGCCTCAGCCTGGCGAGTTCCCGCGCCTATGCTGCCTCCTCCGCGCCCTTTCCTCTCTGCCGCTTCCACGAGACCACCGCCTCGAAGCCAAGCCGACCCCTCCGGTGCAGCGCCCCACCGCCTGGAACCCGCCGCAGCCTACGCCAAAACCCTCCATCTCCACGTCTGCTCCGCGTGCGCCACCGCCTTGCCGCACTCGGCATCCGCCACCGCCGGCAACTCCACACAACCCAAGCCCTCTTCCTGAAACCCCGACGCCGCCTCCACTTTCGACCAATTCCTCCGCCGCGCCCGCGCACAGCTCCCCGGCCGCCCCTTTCTCTCCGACTCGCGATCCTCTCCACCGTTCGCCGACCGCGTCCCACAGCTTCGCTCCCCTCTTCTCCTTCCACCCGCTCACAAACTCTCGACCATCCCCTCTCTCACTCTCTTTCCCTTTATTTTCCTTTCTTGTTTTAAGAGTAGCAGACTGCTACAGTAGTGTTTTTGTTATTATTTTATTTTTAGTATTTATTTTAATATTTATTTAATGGTTTTTGTTGCTGTTTGATTTTGATTTTTTTTTTGTGTATCTATTATTATTATTATCATCATAATTATTATTATTATTATTATTATTATTATTATTAATCTTTGTAGCAATGTATACTAGTTACATATACTGGTATATATGATATCTTTATAATCCTATTATTTTATTATTATTATTAAGATAAACGTATGTATTATGACCATAATTTTATTAATATTTACTAGTTTTATTATATTATTATAATTATTACTATTTTTATTGTATTAATTGTTAAAATATATATAGATAATATTTTCAAGATTTTAAGTGATAAAAATAGGTTTGAGGTCTATAAATTTTTCAAGGTTGGTTTTCCTATGATTATATGATCATATGATATTGTTTGCCCTTAGCCAATTTTTGAGATGTTATATTCTCCTTTCCAAAAATATTTTCTTAATGTATAAAATTTGTTACCAAATTATACTGTAAATTTCAAGTCGCTTCAAAATATTTATATATAGCTTTCTACGTATAAATTATTTTTCTTATCTTGACAAACTTAGAGTTTCTGTCTAAAACACTTTTTGATTTTGCAGTATCTACAAAAATATATCCTAGTCAATAAAATATTTACTTATATACATATAATTTTCTTTTCAATATTATAAAATATGTTCTAAAACCAAAAATATTAAATTAATTTCCTACAATTTTTCTCCATCTCGTGATTCAGCCTATCTTTTCTATTCCTTTACCAATTCTCTACTACCATATGTCCATCCTAACTAATTGGACCGTCCTGGACTCGATGGAACCATCCGTATCGTCAACAAAGGTCTTCTTGTGTAGTTGTTACACCAAAGTCACAGTTCGTACCACATTGATTATCGTAGCACACCAGGCGCTCTACCAGGCAAGACATCCTGCCATTTGCTATTTATTTATTTTAGCTCATATTTTATGCATTATTTATTATTTTCTTTATGCAAAATAAACTGTGATATATGGCATAACCTGTTAGAACATACTGTTCATTTATAGTTCCTACTATGTATTATTTTTCTTATACATTAAACCTAGATTTAAGGGACCACCTTGTGTGTTGCATTCATGGCCTTGACACATTGTATCACGAAGTTGTGTGTCGCATGTAGAACACGGACATGCGTGACTGGCTGGCCACCAGTGCGTATAAGCCGTGCGATAGGAATAACCGCTAATAGAAATTGCATGCTAGTTTGACTTAGCGGTTATAGAGGTTTACTGTTGTAGATACAACATGGTAGGCATTGGGTGGAAAGAATATCCCCTTTATGTATGGGTCATATATGCACTGTCCTGACTGCCGGTTATCTCCAATGGGAGGTACGGTCCTGATAGCCGGTTATCTCCAGTGGGAGGTACGGTCCTGATTTTCGGTTATCTCCAGTGGGAGGTACGGTCCTGATTCCTGATTCCTGATTCGGCCCATGCGTCAAAGGTTTGTTCTTATTGTATTCACTATAGTACGGTTAGGTACCCTATTGCATGCGTCCCTTATTTATTTGAGTAATATTTATTCAGTTTATATGGCATGATATTATGTGTCTTGTTACGTCCCTCTGAGGACCTGGTTGTCTTGCCAGGTGTGTGCTCTTATCTTTCGCAGGTGTTCTAGCTCTAGCCGTGACCATCTCTATTTCCTCGAGGATGATTGCGCTTGGATCGTCTTCGCTTCGCTCGCCAAATTCATTTCTTTACTCATGTATTTTTCCTTTACTTGTTGGTAGTGGATTTGTCTCCGCCTAACATATTGTATCAAGACAATTCATTATCTTTATATAAGGTCCTTTATTCATTTATTTTTGTGTAGATGAGATTAGTTATGGTTCTACTACATTTTACAGCTTATGTATTCATTCGAGGCTTCCATATATTAGAGTATACTTCGTATGTTTACAGCTGGCATGTCTATGTTCCTAGTCCTACGTATTTTGGGACTAGGGCGTTACACGGCTGAAACGTTGTTGTCTTTATAAAAGATGCCGACTGAGTTCGCACAAACTCAATCAAAACTCGAACCGAGTTCTGTCCGAGTTCGGCCAACATGAATTCCCATTCATTTATTGTAATAAATGTTAAACATACTTAAAAACTTTTAACTCTTCGATTTAATAAAATTCTATTACTTTGGGTTAGCTGTGGACGTCGAATCCCAGCTAGCGGTAGTCCGAAAACTAGTACACCGTGTCGTTCAGGCTATTTATCCTTGTATGACAGAAGGACCCTTTCATTTTGTACCCAAAATAAATTCAATTAATAAATCTTGGAATATCAAGTTTTAAGTAATTTTATTAATCATAACACATTATGAGTCAAAACATTCAAGTATGCCTAACTCGAGATGCAGATAATTGAAACGGTCTTCAGCTAGCGGTTTATGAAAATATCTGCTAATTGATGATCTGTGTCAATAAACTCTAAGTAAATATCCTCATGTTGTTGGTGATAATATAAAAAGTGATAACGTATCTCTATGTGCTTTGTGCGTAAGTGACAAATAGGATTCTTAGTCAAGTTAGTCATGCTAGTGTTATCACAGTAAATGGGAATCTTCGTATAGTATAGATTGTAGTATTCTAGGGTTTGCTTCATCCACAAAATCTGTGCACAACAATATCCTGCGATGATATACTCAGCCTCAGTTGTTGATAAAGCAACAGAATTTTGCTTCTTGCTAAAGCAGGAGACTAAATCTTTTTCTAGGAAATGACACGTACCGCTGGTACTTTTAAGGTCTACTTTGTTTCCAGCAAAATTAGCATCTGAATAACCAATTAGGTCAAAAGATGTAGTTTTAGGATACCACAAGCCGACTGTAGAAGTTCCTTTAAGGTATCGGAAGATACGCTTAATGGCGCATAGGTGTGATTCCTTAGGATTAGCTTGATATCGTGCATATATGAAAACACTAAAGATAATATTAGGGTACTACAAATCATACCTCGATACTTACGCTGGTCTACTGGTTTGCCACTTTCATTAATGTCAAGCCGCGTTGATGTAGCCATTGGCGTGCCGATAGGCTTTATATTGTCAAAATTGTACTTCTTCAGTAAATCCTCCATGTACTTGGCTTGGTTGATGAATGTTCCCTGTGAATGTTGTTCGATTTGAAGTCCTAGGAAGTAGTTGAGCTCTCCCATCATACTCATCTTAAACTCACACTGCATACACTTAGCAAAATCATAACAAAGTTTTTCGTTAGTAGAACCGAAAATAATGTCATCTACGTAAATTTGCACAAGTAAAATATTGTCATCTGAAGACTTGATAGATAAAGTTGTATCGACCCTTCCTTTTGAAAAACTATTTTCAAGTAAGAAAGCACTTTGGCTTTCATTACCAAGCACCCATATAGTGCTTTTCTAAGCTTGAAAACGTGATAAGGTTTTTGAAAATCTTTGAAACCAGGGGGTTGTTTTATAAAAACTTCTTCCTTTAAAAATGCACTTATCACGTCCATTTAAAACTGTTTGAAATTATAAAAACATGCGAATGCACAAAACATGTGAATGGCTTCTAGTCTAGCAACATGAGCATATGTCTCGTCATAATCAATTCCTTCTTCTTGATTATAACCTTGGGCTACTAGACGTGCTTTGTTGTGTAGAACTTATCCATCCTCACTCAATTTATTCGATAACACCCATTTGGTACCAATTATCGATTGAGCAATAGGTTCAGAAATAAGTTCCAAACTTAATTTCCCTCAAATTGATTACGTTTCTATTGCATGGCATCAATCCAAACCTTATTATTAAAAGCATCTACTACTGTCTTAGGTTCTACTTGAGAAATAAAACCTATATTTGCTGCTACATTAATATTTCTATTAGAAAAAGATGTACCTACTCCTTTAGATACATCACCTATTATGAGTGTTTCTAGATGGTCTGGCATGAACTTCATCTTTTTAGGTAGAGTTTTCAGATAGCCTTCATCCGTAGCAGTATCTTTGGGTGTCTTGGATTTGTTCTGTACATCTTCATCTTTATTGTCGCTAGATTTATGACTATTCAGCTCATCAAAAGTAACGTTAATCAATTCTTTAACAATAATAGATCTCTTATTGAAAATCTTATATCCCTTACTCTTGGAAGCATACCCAAGAAATATCCTTTCGTCTGCCTTAGAGTCGAACTTACCTAAGTTGTCCTTAGTATTCAGAATAAAACAACGATATCCAAAAAAAAACTTTGAAATATAAAATGTTTGGAATCCTTCCAAACCACAATTCGTAAGGTATTTTCTTCGAGATAGGTCGAATTAACACCCTATTTAAAACATGATAGGATGTACTAACAGCTGCTGCCCAAAAGTATTTTGGAAGATTATGCTGATTCATCATGACTCTAGTCATCTCGCATAGAGTGTGAATCTTTCGCTCCACAACACCATTCTGTTGAAGAGTTCTAGGATAAAAAAAACTCGTGGTAGTATCCACTATCATCACAAAACTTTTTGAAATTAGCATTTACGAATTTGTCGCCATGATCACTTCGGATTCAAGTAATCATGAAGCCTTTTTCGTTTTGTACCTTTTTGTAAATTATTTGAAATTCAAAAATGGCGTCACTTTTGTTTGATAAAAATAAAACTCATGTATAACGAGAGAAATCATCGACTATAACACAGGCATAGAGTTTACCACCAAGACTAGCGACTCTACTAGGATTGAATAAATCCATATGTATTAACTGTAAAGATCTAAAAGTACTTACAACATTTATGGATTTAAACGAAGGCCTAGTTACTTTGTTCTTTTCACAATCAGCACATATCATATCTCTCTTGAATGTACTCTCTAAGAGTCTTTCTACCAGCTTTTTGGTACATAGCCTTGAGATAGTGTCCATATTTGCATGTCCTAGTTTCATGTGCCTTAGCCAACTTTCATCTTGATTGGCTACTAGATACTTTCCTGCATTGTTAGTACTTTCTAAAAAGAAAACATAAATATTGTCTTCCCTAATCCCTTCATATATGGGATTACCAGAGGATATATCATATATAGAATATTTTGTCTTTTACAAAATTGATACCATCACCATTATCTGCCAAATAACTTACGCTCAATAGATTGTTTTAATTTTATAACTAGACAGACGTCTTTTATTACTAGATAGGGAGACATACCAACAGTGCCATTACCGATAATATCACCTCTTAGATAATTACCGAAGGAGATGTATCTTCTTTCTTCATCGATAGCATAGCGAATAAAGATGCATCACCAGTCATCTGCCGTAGACATCCGCTATCGAGTATCCACTTGCTTCTAGCATGAGAGGGTTAAGGGTCCACCTACAAAATGAGTATATGAATCCTTTGGTACCCATTTCTTTAAGGGTCTTTTATGATTAGTTTTAGGAATCTAAGCAAGTATGTTAGTGTCAACAAGCTTTCAAACTCTACAATATTGTGATATGTGCCCATGTGTACCATAATACGTGCATGAGAGTTTTGAAAACGTGCTCTTTGTTTCTGTGTTGACATTATTATGTGTCTTTCTTGGAAACTTATAAGTGAAAGCATGATTGAGAGTGACGTGTTGCTTACGTGCTTTCTTTGGTATAGTCCTCTGAGATGTATGCTTGGCATTAGGACTAACCTTAGGTTGTGTAATAGGGATGGCATGTTTGCCTAACTTGATCTCTAACTTTTTAGAGACCGCACAAGACTCCTCATATTTGACAGTCATGTCTTTGAGTCTTTGCTCAGTTACTAAGTGTCTTCTCTTCTCTATATCATAAAGTTTTTGTACTTTGACATAGTCTTTTTCTTTATTCTCAATAGTGACTATAGCCTCATGATAGTCTACTTTAAGGTTGGCTGTCTCTTCCGCATTGCCGGTAGTAGACGTCTCTTTAATATCTTCAATGAGATTAGATAGTCTAGCTATTTTGCTTGTGTATGCCTTAATCTCTTTACGAGATTGCTTGTACTTGTCCAACACGTTTCTGTGTTCTTCAAGTAGTTCGCTAAAGGTATTTTCAAGCTCATCGAAAGTAAATTATCATACAGAGGGTTATCGAATACCTTATCAAATGCCATCAGACAGATATTTGTAGTGCTGCTGAGTCTGTCCTACTCCTCTGACTCATTGGCCTCACTTTCGTGCCAGATGCTTGAATTAGCGTACTTTTGACCGGTTGTGGCTTTCCTGTTCGATCTTGATCAATCATATGGACTGCTTTTCTTTGACAGTAGATAATCCTTCTTTATGTGCCCGGTCTTCTTACATTCGAAGCAGATTGTCTCCTCTTTATTGCTCTCGTGGATGTCTTTCTTCCTTTGGTTTGATCTCTCAAACTTTAAAAATTTTCTGAAATTCTTGACCATTAAGGCTTGTTCTTCACCATCAGATGATTCTTCGTCAGTGTCATTGCATGAGACTCTTCGGGCTTGTGCTTTGAAGGCTATAGATTTCTCCTTAGGAGTAGCTTCTTCAAACTCTTGCACTACAAGAAAATATAGCATTTACGGTGTGCAATTTACGGTGCACAGTTGATGCGTGTTGTAAATGATACTCTTTTACAGCGTGCAAATATGCGTGCCATAAAAGAGGTATTTTTTGTCTCTTTTACGGCGTGTTTAACATGCTCACCGTAATTGAAAACTCATTTATGGCATACAATTTTGCATGTTATAAATGAGTCTGCAATTGTTACGACCCGTACCCAGTGTAGGGACACGAGAAGTGGGTACATTCAGCCTACGCCGCAGTATCGGTGGAAGAACATTGTCCTAGGTCACAACATCTAACACAGTATGAAATATAACTATACAAGATATACTCTCTGAACAGAGGAACAATAAGATAGGTACAATCTCAATCACAAACTAAGGTAGAAGATACGATAAGATAGATAGATATGATATGAATCCACAAAATAAAATACAACCAGGAAAGAGTCTAAGTGTCTAAGATAACATCTCCACAACATCCCAAATAACACAATATCCCAAATAACAATAAAGTATCAAAATGAGATAAGACAACAGAAATAAGATAAAGTCTAAGCTAGCAAGCCTAAACTATGGGGGTATCATCCTCTACTGCTAGTGGATCCTGCTGGAGGTCCAGATCGCAGGTGTCGTATATGTATGCTCCATAGTAAGTGGTACAAAAGGCCTCGTCCTCATCCTCTGTAATATATCAACAGGTCCAGTCAGGACAGGAACGAGCACAATACATCTCATGCAGTTCATATTATGTCAGAAAATATAAAGCATACAATAGAGTAAGATACATGAATAACTGAAAGAATGTACATGAAATAAAAAAGATGACTGTAATGGAAATATCTACTATAAGTAAGGAACTATCAATGACTAGTAATTTATAGTACAAGATAGACATGTGAACAGCTAGATGTGATTCATGGCTATACTACAGAGTTGATTCATGGTTACACTACATTAGAATTATTCACATGACTATTTCTACTCCCCCAACCCCAATCAATACACAAGGATCGAGACAAGTTATGTTAAGATTCATGATTTCACTGCTTCATAAATGAGAGCACGTAAAATTGATTCATGAGGGCTCTGTGAACATAAGAGTACATGAGTCACAAGAGTATACATGAATAGTAAAAGCATAGAGATACATGAAGTAAGTAAAATGCACATGACATGTGATGCTCCCGAGGGGGATAACATCTTATGAAACGATCCACATAGTACCCCAATCCGTGTTACCAACGTGACAACATCAAGTAAAGTAATCTAGAGTAAGAATATAAGTTCTAGCAAGTATGAAACGGTCAGAGAATGTACTCATCTGATATCCTGAGTATCTGATGAGAGATGTCCAGACAGAGTAGATGAGTCCTATTTAGAGCAACACAGGTCACAACATGTCCAGAAAGGTAATACTGAAGATTACAATACATTCTATATGAATTCTAGGTCATTCTAGACTAAAGTCAACTCTTGGTCAACTATAGTCAACTACAGTAGTCAATTTAGGTCAACTAATTCATACTAGGTCCAAGCCTAGTCCAACAAGTCTCACTAAGCCTAACCAAGCCTAGGCTAGCACTCAAACACAATCAAAAAGCCAAAACAAGTATCACACACACAAATAAAATATATATACATATACAATATATATATATAGGCATTCATGTAGGCTAGTGCCTAGTACACAAGCAAGGCACATAACATGGTATATATAAATAGGGGGTGAGTGTGTGTGTCAAATATTGTAGTGGACAGTAGGTTATGTGTTCAAAGCATACATAGCACATATTGTGGTGTGTGTGTGTATAATTTCATAGTGTTGTGTGTTGTTCAATTGTGTTCAAGTCAACAATATAAAGTGTGTGTCAATTAGAGTATTTAGACTTATGCACAGGGGCAGCATGTAGGTGTACTGTGGGTGTACATGGGAAGGTGTATAATCACACATTCTTAGGTTACATATGAAATGGCATGGGGGTTAAACAAATAGTGTATAGCAGTATAGGGATTTCTCATGTTCACATTTCAGTAGGGTTTAGGGGTTATCCAGTGTGTACAGACAAGGAAAACAGGCTTAAATGCCCAGGTAACATGTTTGTGGGTTAGCAAACTAGTGTACTGCAGTGTACACCAAGTGCAATGTATTAACATTATCAAGTATCATGCCTAATCGAAACCTATAACTCAGTTAACACAAACAACATGTCAATGTATAATGTATTGAACTCAAACTTAGAAATTTGTGTAAAGTGTCAGTATTACACAGTTCTCAAGTTTAACATGTTTTCGAGTATCATTCCTATACGAAAAAACCAAAACTACAACCCAAATTATAATCAGTATGAACACAGCTAGGTAAACATTAACCCAGTCATGTATACATGCTGAAACATAATAATTAACATTTTAATATCATTTTAAAACATTAACATTTCCATTCAAACACTCACAATATCAGGATTTTGCAAATTCGAATACAACAACCTAAACATAAGTAAAAACCTAAATTAACATCAAATAATATGTGGCAGTGATGTATAGACATGCATTCGTGTCCAAGGGGTCTAAACGTGTCCAAACAAGTAGACAAGAGGTGTCCAAAACATACCAAATAGGGTGTATCAGACCCTGTGTTCAGACAGGCTCGTACAGCCATGTCGACACGGTTTGGACACGACACCGTGTCCCAGTATCCTCGTGCTCATGTACACGTATAGAGGGAATCTAGCACTAGGAGTCTAGCATTCTGACACGAGTCATCGTCGTGTCTGTGCATGACACGACTCACGTATCAGTCGAAGAAAGTCGACTGTGACAGTACAGTGAGGAATAGGTGCGATCGAGATTTCTCTCGATCCACTCGATGAGATTGTCTCAAACTTTGTGTGCGTGCTTTCAGTGTCTGCCCGCACTCACACAACAAATTTTAGGTGTCGGGGTGCCGTATCGTGTCTGCTAGGACACACGAGCAGCAGGGCATCGAACACACTACTCGTGTTGGGTGTCCATGTCGATTTTGGACATGGACACGACACGAAAGTTTGTTCAGTCCTCACAAAAATCAAATTACACATGAACATCTACAAAATTGTTCAAATAAAATTTGAAAATAACAAAATAAAATTCATTGTGGCATTCTATCGAACACCTATGCATACACACTGATACGTGTCCGATACGGACACCAAATCAATACAAATTCTCATCAAACTCACTCTACAGCTAGGGGAGACCTAGACGGATGCATCTATGGAAAGAAATCAGGATTTAGAGGTGATTTGAAGGGATTACCTATTGAGAGTCAATCTCAATGAAAAAGCTTCAAATTGTGAAGTCCCCTGCCTCAAGTAATGTCCAAATGAGCTCCCCTCCTTGCAAGCTAGCCTCCTTCAACCTCTATTCCAAATTTAGAACGAATTGTAAAATATTGGGATCAATTTGGTGGAGGAATGGTAAGATTTGATGTTTTGGGGAAGAACTATTAGGGTTTCTAAAGGAGGATTTCTAAAAGAGGCAAGTGAGCATTAAGAGACATTATATAGAGTGAAATTAGGTCACACTTGGGCTATTGTGGCTAGCCATATAGAGAATTAGGGTTAGGGTTTCATATGAATGAACTTTGGGCCAAGATCATTAGCTAGCTAGCTCAACCTCTTAGCCAAAAGTCCAAATGCACTAAACACCCAATCTCTTCATGAAACCTAGCCATACTCAAGTTAACTTAGGTCAACTTAAGTTAGATTAGGGTCCCACACCATTCTACCATGCTAACTAAGTCACCAAAGTCAAAGTCAAACTCTAGGCTAGTCTCTATAGACTCAACTAGCAAAAGTCAAAAATCACAACACCAGTACAATAGATAATAAAATAATTCACAAAAATCAAAATGATCAAAATACCCTCAAGGGTAAAAACTGGTAGTGACAACAATTACGGCATGCATTTTTTTGCGTTGTAAATGAGTCTGCAATTACGACATGCATTTTTGCACATTTTAAATGAGTCTGCAATTACAGAATGTATTTTTGTGCGTTGTAAATGAGTCTGCATTTATGGCACGCATTTTTGTGCGTTGTAAATAATGACTCATTTATGGCATGCATTAAAGCATGTTGTGGTTGAAAAACTATTTAATAAAATATTCATCATCAAAGAAAAGAAATCATTTTATTTTCTACCGAAATTTCCCTCCTCTAAAACTTTGCCCTAAGGAACTATCCCCCCTTCAGCTTTTATTTTCCACCGAAATTTCCCTACTGTTAAATTTTTCCTCCCAAGAAATTTTGCCCTAAGTTTTCCACAACTTTTTCTTCCCCCCCCCCCCCCCCCATTTTTCTTTCCCCTCATGCATTTTATTCCCTAAGGGACTCCCCCCCCCCCCCGTTTTAATTTGGCAGAAGAGGAAGATCAAGCAGAAGGGGATCGGTAGATTTACATTATTCTCCAAGTTCATATATCTTTTCATAATCCAATTTCATCTTCATTCTTCAGATCTTCAATTATTTATTCTTCGTTTTAGTTTTTAATATGATAGTTTTATTCGAAATCCTTTTGCACCCGATCTCACTAACGACCCAATTTTTGGAACATTAAGAGTAAATTGACGAATCTTGACTTTTTTACACCTGAACACCCGATCTCTATCAGCCTGGTTGATGGATCTCAACAATGCTTCTCTATCGTTGATATATGTTACCTGATTTGTTGCTTCTCTTTGGCGCGTTCCTCTTATTTCAATATATTGGAGACAACTTGCTGACTTAAAGTGTTTTGGAGTTCCAAATTTGCCCCTTTTGCTGCTAGGAATTGCAAGGCCTGTACTTTTTTACAATAGTAATGATTCGATAATAAATAGGATGGATTGGCTAGAGTTGATTTAGTTTTTCCTCAGACTTCTGATGTTGGTGTTTACTTCTCTTAAACATAGTATATACTTACCAGTTCATGTCATAACTTATTAACTCAATTCCCTAAGATGGAAAGTTAGATGATGTGATAACAACACTTGTTGTATTCCTCTGGTGGCTTGGCCAAGCCTATTAGTGATTAGGGTATAGTGAACCTTAGATGTTAGATTATGCCTCCCCTTTTAACTGCTTTTTGTTTGTCCGAAGTTTTTAATTGCACTCTTCAAATACACCTATAAGCTTGCTGCAATAACATTTATGGGTGTAGGAAAGCACAAAGAAGTTGTAGATATTCTTGGCATTTAGGTTTTCTCTTTGTATTATGTCGAATAACTTTATAGCTAGTCTCGTACATCCAAAGCTTGAGAGCTACTGTAGCTAATTTGAAGAGATCCTTGCCTACCATATAAATTTCTGCATTCTGAATTTGATGATGCTTAGTCCATTTGAAAGCAAATTGATGGATTTATTATTGTGGACCATTATGAGCTTTCAATATTATGGCTAGAAATTGCATTCGTATCCGAGCAAAAGGAGGACAAGGGTTCGTAGTGATAGGCACCTACATGATACACACACATGATTATATGTTACATTGTCGGTAGAATACAGGAATTTAAGTATACAACTGCTTCACAAAAGACTTTCAGATATCACCCTGACCAAGTTTTACTAAATATGGACCTACAATCAGCACACATAATATATAGGAGTAATTTATTTAGTTCCTAGACGTTAAATCCAAACACTCAAAAATCTCAATTTGCTTCAGTGTCATTTTGGTTATCTTTAAATGTTTATGTTATTTCAGTAGGTTTTGGTATTTCATAATTGGAGTGGCATATTTAATTCATGATGTTTCCTCTGATTGAATAAACTAATATTATTATGTTTGCTTCTATCAATGCATACCGATTCATTTTAGAATAGACTAATATTATTATTATTATTATTATTATTATTATTATTATTATTATTATTATTATTATTATTTTAGGTGTTAACAGACTACTGCAAATGGGTTCAGAAGAGTAGCATACATCTTTTATTACTTTGTAAGTATGATTTAGTTCTCTATCCTTCGTATCCACTACTTTTTTAACATTAAATATATTCTATTATTGTATTTTTCATTATTTTGAAAAATATATTTGTAGAATTTCTAGATTAAAGTTAAAAAGGATCCCCAAGGAAAATCGAGACATCATGGATAAAAGCTGGATACACCTTTCAAGGTTATTTTTAAAACTCTAGACTATATAATAATATAAATATACAAAGTGTGCCTTTTTTGTAAAAAAAAAGATTGATTCTTCTGCTTCTCATATTTTTTTAAATCTTTAGAACTTGTAAAGCCTATCATGATGGTGCAAGAAGATTTGTGGATATGGTTCAAGCAAGTAAGGTGGATCTACAGAAGACTCATTGCCCTTGCAGCCCTTGTATGAACCTCCAATACCATATATGATCACTTGATCATAAATGGTATGCATCCTCATTACACTACATGGATCTTTCATGAAGAAAAGTTGAATACATTAGAAGATAGAAATGTAGAGTTTTCAGAGACCTATAACATGTACAAAGATGCACTTTTTGAGGATGATGATATTATGGAACCTACAGATGAAAGAATAGAGTCTGATTTGAAAGATTTAGTAAAGGAGGCAGAACTTCCTTTATATTCGGGTTGCACTATCACAAAGATGTCTGCAACGGTTATCTTATACAAGTATAAAGCTAGGTATAGCCTATCTGATACGGGTTTTGATGAACTTCTTGACATTATTCGAAATCTGCTACCAAATGATTACATTCTTTCAAATTCATTATACTCTCGGAAAAGTTTCTCAAGGCATTTGATTTAGGGTATGAGAAGATAAATGCTTGTGTGAATGACAGTTATTTATTTAGAAAGAATTTAGAACATATGGACATGTATCCAAGATGTGGTGAATCATGATGGAAGGTTAATAAGCGTCCTAAAAAGGTTCATGAAGGAATTCCAACAAGGGTCATGAGGTACTTTCCAATCATACCTCGATTTAGGAGAATGTTTAATACACCTGAAAAGACAGAGCAACTAACATGGCATTACAATAACACAAGTCAGGACGGCATAGTGCGACATCCAGTTGACTCGTTTACATGAAAGAAGATTGATAGTAAATTTCCAACTTTTACAACGGATCCTTATAATCTCAGGCTTGGTCTTTCTTCTGATGGATTTAACCCCTTTGGTGATCTTAGTTATAGATATAGTTGTTAGCCAGTGACTTTGGTTACCTACAATCTTCCTCCATCTTTATGCATGTCTAAAGAAAATTTAATGTTGTCATTACTGATCCCCGATCCGAAGCAACCAGAAAATGATATAGATGTATATTTGGAACCACTTATAGAAGATTTAAAAGAGTTATTTATCAACGGAGTTAGTGTATATGATGCATTCACTAAGACCACATTTAACTTGAGAGCTATCTTGATGTGGACAATAAATGATTTTCCAACGTATGAAAATTTATCAAGATATTCTACAAAGGATAAGAAGGCATGTGCTGTGTGTGGTGTTCAGACATGCTTAAAATAGCTGCAAAATGGAAAAAAAATTGCTTACATGTGCCATAGAATTTTTCATTGACCTGATCATCCATTGCGGTTGAAAGCTTCTTGGTTTGATGGAACCGAAGAACATCGATTGAGGCCTAAAAAATTAACCGGTTTAGAGGTTCTTCAAGTAGTCAACAATATTGTGAATGGTTGGGAAAAGTCGAAGAACCAACAACATGAAAACAGAAGGAAGAGAAATAAAGATATCGATTATAATGATGGTGATCATCCTACACAACTTACAAAGCGATAGAAAAAATATATTTTCTTTGAGTTACCATATTGGGAGGTACTTTTTTTCCTTTATTTATATTTAACTTTGAAAAAACTTCATAGTATTAGTTTTTAAATTTAATATTACTTTGTTCATAATGCAGATTTTACGATTATGACACAATTTGGACATGATGCACATTGAAAAGAATATTTGTGAGAGTATTATTGGTACTCTATTAAATATAAAGGGGAAAACGAAAGACAATTTGAATTCTCGAAAAGATTTGAATGTGATGGACATCAGGAAAAAAAATTGAGATGATAAGATTAATAGTTCTAAAGGTACTATACCTCCGTATGTACTTTCAAAGAAAGAGAAGCATATATTTTGTGAGAGATTGGAAAATTTGAGATTGTCAGATGGCTATAGTTCTAACATTACAAATTGAGTGTCACTACAAGACCACAAGATTTATGGCCTGAAGTCCCACGATTGTCACGTCTTAGTACAACAAGTGTTATCAGTAGCATTGAGAGGAATTTTACCTCACGACCAAGAATAGTTATTTTTCACCTTTGTACATTTCTTAATCAATTGTGTCAAAGGGTACTTGATAAAAATAAACTAGAGCTTCTCGAAGATAAAATTGCTGAGACTTTGTGCAAGTTGAAAAGGTTCTTTCTTCCATCTTTTTTTGACATTATGGTCCATTTGACTATTCATCTTGGACAAGAAGCACTGATTGCTGGACCGGTACCTTTCAGATGGATGTACCCTTTTGAAAGGTGAGGATTAATGTTTATGGTATAGCCCTATATTAATTATAGCCTAATATGATTGTTTATTGAACTAATTTTTTAATCATGATTAGGTATATGAAGGTCCTAAAAGGATATGTTAAGAATCATTCTAATCCTGAAGGATGTATAGTAGAGAAGTATTTAGCTGATGAATTGACACAATTTTGTTCCAGGTACATAAAACAAGCAGCTGATATAGGACATCAACATAGGCGCAATGAGGATTTTGAAGATAGAACAATAGTGGAAGGGCGACCACTTGGTCAAGGTAGGACAAAAAACTCAATGACTTCTTCTATGTTAGAGATTGCCCATCGTTATGTGTTGAAGAATACTGCAGAAGTTGATCCATGGAGAGAGTAAGTTATAATTCTATAGTAAATTTATTTTTAAATTTTTAATTCTCATTATTCACATTCTAAATTATCTTTTTTAACTGTTCCAGAATGCACAAAGAGCGGCTTATACGTTTAGATAAACGTTTAGCCAAGAATGAATCTCTTTTAGAAAAGCGACATATGAACACATTTAGTGAATGGCTAGGAAATGAAGTTAGAAGTGCCAGCAGTGGTCGTATGTCAGATATTGTTAGATGGCTTGCATGTAGGCCTAAGAAGGAAGTAAAGTTTTATTCTGGTTATGTTATCAATGGAAATCGATTTCACACAAAGGATGCCGAAAAACACACACAAAATTGTGGGGTTTCTATTGAAGCAGAAACAATGTGTCGAGCAAGTGCCAAAGATGTTTCACAAGTAGTGGGAAAAGTAACTTACTATGGTATCATAAAAGATATCATGTTGCTGGACTATTACAAATTTAAAGTACCTTTATTTGATTGTGATTGGGTAAATATAAAAAATGGTATCAAACTTGAAGATGGGTTTACATTAGTTAACCTCCACCAAGGACAACATCAATTTGAAAGGGATCTATTTATTTTTGCATCACAAGAAAAACATCTATTTTATTCAAGAGAGTCAGACACATCGAATTGGTATGTCGTATTAAAAGCATCACAAAGAGGTTTCTATGAGAATGAGACGGACGATGGGAATGAATACATGCCATGCACTCCTTTAGATGTATCACAGCTTGACTTTGATATTGATGACGAAGATTGTGAAATACGTGATTATGAGGAGCTATCTTATGTATCGGTAACCATACCAATACCATTTATATAATTATATATATTGATCTTGAGTTATCGTTTAAGTAGATGTTTATGTTATGAATCTAATGAATTATTATTGTTTTTTTAACAGACTAAAAGTGATGACGGTGAAGATTGATCAAACTATCCCAGAGTAAATATTTGGTCAATAAGATGGCTGAAAATAGAGAAGAAGTAAGTTCAAACTTTTATTTTTTTCTCTTTAAAAATCTGAATGTGTTTGCTAATGTGGATTGCCCCTGATTTGTAACTAGATGACTGAGTGTGTTTGCTAATGTGGCTGAAATAGAATAATTTTATGCTCTAGAAACATGAAATCCAAATAATAATTTACATTTCCTACAACCTACTAAGCACAATATTTCTTCTGAGAGATGACTTAGTAAAATGGTAGGCAGCACCAATTCTTCAGCATGATACTATGACTAACCGACATGAAGTCTGAATTATTATTATTATTTTATTTTGATAATTCATGAAGTCTGACTTATCAATCATCATTTAAAACAAATTCCTCAACATGAAGTCTGAATTTACAACCATCATTTAAAACAAATTATTCAGCATGATATGGTGACTAACCAACATGAAGCCTGAATTATCAACCATCATTTAACTATTTATTATAGTCGTTTGGTCAATAAAGCTAAAGGCCAACAAATCTTCGTCATGAACTAGTTTGCCAATTCGATTCCAGTCAATGGCTTCCCGGCCTGACACTGAAGAGCACAGTCACCAACAACCTGCCACAGTGTGTTCAATGTTAGGATAAATGTTCTTAAATGTGTGGCATACCAAGATAGCAGTAAACCTGTAAACTAATTCGAAAAAGGGAGGAAAAGGTACATATTAGGTTGATATGATCCAGCTGCGATTATTAAGTCCCAGAGCCTTGGATGGTAAACCAAAACTTCTATTTCGAAGGTCTCCATATGATCCTTAACGACACAAGGCTTACCGACATTACCATACTTCAGTTGGTAACTTAAGCATATCTAATCGTGTCATACTTGAAAATTCCGATACTTAAAGGATATGTAGGTAATACGCTTCTAGGTGAACACTAAATTTGATTGTGCACTTGTATCATATTTTTCTTTGTTTGTTGATAAACTTCTTATTCTCTTACGAATGGAACATCTTCTCATGTCCGACAATTTCATTCTGATTATAGAGGATAAAATTCTTGTTATAAATCTATCATTTATTTTTAATATCTATCTTAAATAAATCATTAGGATGGAAGAAGGCTTGAATGAATTAAAGGGAAGGCTCCTATAATTGTCAAAGGTTGTCGATCAGTTACAAAAATGTCATCCTGACCAGAAACGTCCTCACTCAAAGAAAAGGTAGGAGCAAAGAATGTGAGATTCGTGAGAATATAAGAAGGGGCACCATCTCTTTTTACAGGGAAAATAGTAAGGGGATTTGGGTAGTATATAGGGTAGGCTCTGCAAAAGGAGATCCGAATAATTTCATTTCTTTGGGCAGATGGAAAAGATTAGGATTAGGAGCAAACTCCTGTGGCTTTGGGGGACTACCTCAACAGTTTGCTGCCGAGGGAACTAGGAAATATCATTATTATCAATAATAATCAATGGAGCATTTCACAACTATTAGCACCATGATTTCTAACATCTGGTTATGCATAGTGAGAGGGCACAAAACAAAGGCTAACCTTCCATTCTTATTCTTAGTTGTGTTAATGGATTAGCATGGTCTTGACTCTTATTCTAGCATGGTCAGCATCCAGCTATTAGCACCATGATTCCTAAAACATTAGGATCAGTTTTTGCATATTAGCCATGGATATCTTTTGTTCATGGATTAGCATGGTCTTCACTCTTATTCTTAATTGTGTTAGTTCCTGTTTAGTGAAATGCCGTGTGAAAGTTAACCTTCCACCCTTGTTTCTTTGAGAAGAAAGGGAGGGAAACAAAGGCTACTTTAGAACGTTCATACTAGTTATTGGCAACCACTACATGTAAGAGTTAACATTTACCTACGTAATTAGATTAAGAGGTAGTTGGTAGTGTTTCACCTCTATAGCATGAGTTTAACCTGTGGTATGTTGTCTGTATATAGTCTTCCTAGTTTAAGAGAACTTAGATGGACGCTCCTTGGTTGCGTGGACATAACTATTTGCGAAGGTAGTTGGTAGTATTTTACCTCAGTAGCATGAGTTTAAACTGTGGTATGTTGTCTGTAAATTATAAAATACTTTCCGTCAATGGTTATTCAAATATTATCACCCCGAGGTATATTTATAGAACCAATAAATGGGAAATATATATATATATAGAACTGATGTACAATTACATATATTCATCCTACAAGTACAAGGTCTTATACTCTCTTTTCTATACTGCAACTGGCTCCAAAATGAAGGAAAAATAGATTTTTAATTCATAGTCAGATCATGAATTTCAAATCTGGATATTGAAGAGATGAAATCATTCTAGAAATTCTTTGAGGTGAACAAGTTTCCAGTTCCTGCACACCAAATTGATTTGACTTCTTCTGTACTGAAAGTAGAAACTAATATTATCTTCACTGCCCAATTTTGCTTGTGGAACAGATAAGTGCCACTTTAGATTCAATTCCTAGGCACTAAAACTACACATCCTAAAATCCAAGGTGTGCTTGTTGCTGAAGTTTTCATCGACACATTAATATTTTTCTTATTTAATCTACTAAACTCAGCTCTAGTTCATCATATATTCGATTGTTGTTATTGGACTCTAGCTACTTTATTCTGAAAATGACAGTTTTTGCATGGAATTGCTTTCAATTTTCATTTTCAACTAAACTTGGAGATCTTTTTTCTCCTTTCATTGTGGAAATGACAGTTGATACGGCATGTTTGACAGTTGATGCCATTATGCACTAAACGTTAAATACTATCACCTTGCATTAGTAAACAAACACACATGTTATCTTTTTTATATATTTTTATTATTTTAATTTTTTTTGTGTTTGATGAAGTGCTCAAATAGTTCTGCAAAGAGAACCAAAAAGCAACAGAAAGCTTCACGCATTGCTGCTATTATTGCATTTAGACAAGAAAAGAATCGGTCCTTACGAATGTTGGATGGCGTTTCTAATAAAGATTCTAACTCTCCACCTAAGACATCCTCAAATACATTACCAAATGGTTCAGTAGATGGGATACATCCAGAAAAATCTAAAAGAACACCTAGGGGTAAGGCAAAATGTTTGGCAGTTAGCAAACAAGCAAAACATGCTCCTCTTCCTCTAGATTTCAACCATAGTGGCCAGCCTATCAAAGAAAATGCTCCAAAATTTAGTTCTTTCTTGGGCATGATGGCAAGAGAGCAGCTACCAGTTAATATGACTAAATGGAAAGATGTCCCAATAGACTTCAAAGATCATATTTGGGAACATGTAATGGTAAGGATGTTATTGTTGTTATTAATTTGTTCCTTATATTTTCATGAATTTAGCCACAAAATTTTGGATTAAATTTTTGTAGCAAAATTTTTTCGTTGATGAGTGCCACATGGATTATACCTTTAGAAAGCTACAGAAGATTTGGCGAGAATGGAGATCCAATTTGGTGAAACAAGTAAGGACGCAAGCGTAAGTGGTAGGCCTACCACGTGCCGCTGCCCTTCTCAAACAAACATTGAATCTATATGGATAAGTGGATGTCTTTTATTAAAGCCAGAACAAGTCCTAGTTTTTTGGTAATTATAGTTTTGAGATTTTATAGTACATATTTTAGTTTTTTATACTTTTGTATCTTGTTATATAACCAGTTTTTCTCCCTAATTCTTTTATAGGAAAAAACTAAAAAATTCAAAGAGATGCGAGCAAAACAAGTTGATTTAGTGCATCAAACAAGTAGAAAAAATTTTGTCGTTGTTGAAGACGAGTTGGTAAGAATAATATGTTAGTTTCATATCTAGAATAAAATGTGAGATAAGTGTAGATTACCTACATTTGTTATTTTACAGATGCAAAAAAGTACGACACCTAAAGCAATTTCAAGGGCTGATGTTTGGATTCATGCATATGAAGCAAGAAAGGAAAATTCAGAAGGGGAAGTTCAAGACTCGAAAATAGTGGTAACAATATCTTGTTCACATTTCAGCTTACTTTTGTTTGTATTTATATTTTCGTATTTATATATGTACAATTTGCATTTTTCTAGCAATAAGTAAAATAATACAATGCTGAGGAAGATCCTTCATTCTATAAAAAATGATGTTGTTGCAAAAGTACTTGGTCCGGATCCACGAGGACGAGTAAGAGGTTTGGATTTGGATCAAACCCTTCAAAAGTGGATGGTCAAATTTATATGGCAATAAAGTCACAAGATTGGAGAATGAATTGGAAAGCTTGGTGAAAGACCTTTTTGTTCGATTAGACAAAGGAGGAAATAACTCTGTAAGTTTATGAAATACCTATGTTGACTTTTCTTTCCGTCATGTTTATGCACTTGATCACAATATTTAATATTTGAGCCCCTTAATATAATGACAACAGGAAAATACAAGTGCTCAACATTCGACTAATGAGATAGCAAAAAGAAAATGCAAAGAAAATCCCAACGATCAAGATTCTTGTAAGGATGAGAGAACACAAAATGATCAAAGAAAACAAAAAGGCAATAAGAGCTCTCAAAATTCTGCTAGTGAGAGGACATAAAACATAAAATGCAACAAAGCAAGTCAACAAATATACAAGATTTTGGTAGTAAAGGAGCACAAAGAAAACAAAAGGAAATAGCAACTGCTGTTGAAGGTTCTAGTCTTGAGAATAGGATGTGCAAACTACTAACTTGGTTTGCGAAAGATGAAGTTGTTGTTGCTACCGCTAAAATTTCATCAACAGATCCAAGTGCATTGGTCCATTACGTTCCTTTAGGCCACGGTTGTTAGAAAGTTTGGGTGCGCGATGTAATAGATAACATTGCTTTATATCGACCGACAACTGAGTTTGGTAAATTTGCTAGTGCTGAACAAAATATAATTGCATGGCCTATCAAGTACATCAAATTGGATTAGTCTTGTTTATTTGAGGTAAATATTCTAACCCATTTTCAATTTATTTTCTTATGAGCCATTGATGTCTTCCTGACAAAACTGCAAGCCCATGTGATGTATTTCAGTTTTAATTTATTTCAATTTCATTCTCATTTTGGTATCTCGGCGTGTGTAACTGATTATGTCAAACTAAGATCCTTCAACTTGACCTCATTTGAAATTGTCATCTCTTTGACATCTAGAAGAAAATGATTATGGAAACTTTGTTCAAAAAGAAACTACATTTGAGTGTGAATAATGAGATTTTCTACATCATAAAATTGATTGTCATTTTGGCTTGATCTCTTGCACTTTGTTACAAAATTGTACATCTGAATGGATGGAGATTTTGTTTGAGTTGTCAAATCCTTTACCATAGGCATGTTAACTATTGTTTTTGGCTGCCCTAAAAGAGTAGCGATAATAGTCAAAATGTACACAATTGTATAATGTTAGATCCCGATAGTCATAGAAAAGATTCGATACCGATGTACGAACCTTGATCCTAATAATGGCTAAGTAGTGCAAGTATAATCTTTTGCAGCAACATCTGCAACTTAACTATAATGCAATATCTAAGAGAACTAAATGCTTGGACTATGAAACCATTGGAAGCAAGTACAACAGAAAATACTTGAACATATCACACACAAAATTGCTGTCATCGACCACCACACACAAATAATGTCGAGATATAGATTTTATGCATAGAAAACATAAGAGTCAAAAAATGTTTGATGCTCTTCACCATTTCACTGAAGTGAACATAAACTCATTTTACAAGTATCTACAACCTTGAGCCCAAATTATGAACATAAATACACAAGACATGCACTCCTTTGAAGCACATTCTGACTGTTTGCAAAAACAAAAAAAGAAAATTCGATTTCTATAAACTGAGAAAAAGTACAAAGAGTATAATTAATTTCTGGGGAAGTACAACCATAGGAATCTGATCAGAAGACGATCACTTTATCCCTTGGACGATGTGATATCGAAGACATGAGCTTCTGGAGGATGCAACAGCACTTTTAAAGGAGTTTTTGATCCTTGGTGATGCTTTGAGACTGATTTGAAACTCTATTTATAGATTTCTTAAAATAACTATTTAGCAGTTATTCTGGGTTGCACGCACTTCAGGTTGTGCGTCTCCTGTTCACTTGTGCGAGTGGTTACACCAATTATTGTGGACGCGTGGCATCGTTTGAGTAAGATGCGCATGGTCCTGGACAGTGTAGTAGGCACGCTCTGCGAAGTTGGTGGCTTGTGCACCACATCACCCTATTCTTGACACTGTTTGATCACTTTGTGCGTGCTTCATCAGGTTGCATGGGGGCACAATATAACAACTTGCGTGAGCGGTTGCACCAACTGCTGTGGACGCGTGGTATCGTTTGAATGAGATGTGCGTGGTCATGGACGATGCAGTGGATACGCTCTACGAATTTGGTGGCTTGTGCGCCACGTCACCCTACTTCTAAATAAATATTGATCAGGTGGCACCAACTAGCCAGGTTGCGCATGGGAGCAACTCAACATATGGCGCCTTTGACTCGGTCTTCTGTGTTGCCACACAATGACTTGTGCGAGCCAGCTGTCAGCATTAATTACATGCTGACAAATTCTTCTTTAGTGCCGCGTTGCACGGGATTCGAATGGATTTTCTTTGGTTGTCGTGCTATCAGAGCTGTCAGTAATGATGGCAACCGTTATAGCTTCTCGAAGATGCTTGCCACATGGCATCGTGCAACCTGACATTGGCGCAACCTGATGTTGGCACAACCAATTATTGGGGCAACCTAATGTTCTGGCGCAAGATAATGGTTTGGCACCACTTGATGATCACACACTTTATGGGTGGCGCAGCTTGATTTTTAGCCTCTACAAGACCCCCTTTAAAGTTTGAAAGATTTTAAATCTTTGAAATACTTTGAATTAGAGGAATTTAATAGGGGTTGTGCCAGTCAACTGTTCAACAAAACTCCAAATTTTCAATGCCAGTTGCGCAACAGTAGGTTGAGCCAGTCAACTCGAGCCCGATTCTTCAGCGTAATTTGCACGATTTAGTTCTATTTGCAAAACTATAAATAGCCGTTCCCTTTGGATTTTTCATCCTTTACCAACGTGACTTTCTCGAAACCCTACCTCTTTCTCTTCTTTCCGATCTCCTTTGACCACTCTGTCTCTTCTTCTTCCAGACTCAGAAGCTTCTTTGACAAACCCTAATGGTACCCGGGAGATTCTATATTAAGAGAGGAAAAGGCTTCGTTGAGCCTTCATCTCGCGCTTCATCATGCAGAAAGCAGCGATGTGCGTGTCAGTACGTTCCGCCTTCGTCACGACGAAAGACTGTCAACCCGGCCATGGAAGGTGAGCGTTTTGATCGTTGATCCATGAATCAATCTTATCAACCAAATCCTTTTTAGGGTTTTTGGTTTGATCTGTTCATCGTGTACCTTCTCTTTTTAGAGTTTGATTCACTTTCTGACTCACGCCACCCTTTTTAGGGTTTGGTTGTTTATCACTCACATAGTGTTCAAACTGTGTTATGCGATATGGAGCACCAGAGATGTTATGCTATACAGATGTGATGCAATACAGATGCTGTATTATACAAAATATGGCGCAACACAGATGTTGTGCCATATAAAATATGGTGCAAGACAGATACTGCGCCATATAAAATGTGGCGCAACACAGATGTTGCGCCATACAAAATGTGTCACAACACAGATGTTGCGCCATAAAAAATATGGCATAACACAGATGATGCGCATGGCACAACACATCCATTGCATAACATGGAAGTTTTGGTGCAACCTGTGATTTTTGTACAGATTTGACCATTGTACTCTGTAAATTCACTAACTTCTTCTCGTTCACTTCTTGCAGGAAATCGGTTGGCAAGATTCTTCAGAACTGGTATTGGTGATATTGGATGCTATGGAGGTGAACCACCTTGACACACACATCAGAGTGCTCAGAACTCTTCATGTTTAAAAGGACTTCCTCGAGATAGTAGGAAGGGCCTCTATATATGAGAGTTGGATGGTGGAGACACAGAACTAGGAATCGTATCACAAAGGTCATCGCATTCGTACTTCTCACAAAGGGTCGTCTTTTCTCCACCAGTTGTATTGACATCAACTTGTCTTCGAGCTACTGTACTATGTCGTTTTCCTCTCATCTTTCTTAGAGAGAATACCATAGTTGATTTCGTTGCCTTGTTCGCTGCTTCAGGTCGAATCGGCACAGAACTGGCACCAACAAGAAGATCCAAAGATGTAATAGACCTCCATTTGTTATATTTAGAATAAAAATCTGAGATGTAATTGATTTCCATTATAAAGAATAATTTTTTTCTCCTTTATGACTTGATGTGATGATATAAAAATAGAATCCAGAGGTTATGTGGACGTGAATTCATTTTTCTATTTATGATCTTCAAGTCAGCTGGGACTCAAAGACAGGATATCATGTCTAAAAAGACGATATCTGTGATAATACAGATTTATCATAAAAATAAGATATCTTTTAAAATAGCTGGGTTTTAAAAGACAGAATTGATAATTTGGATGGAATCCACGAGGGATTTTAAGTATTTATTATCTGTGGCTTTATTTACGAGAAAGTAAATAAATAATAAATGTAGGCCTAAAAAGATTGATGATTGAATAAGCATGCCTTTTCAAAGAAAGGTCATTTCGGTTCCCATGACAAACAATAAATGGAGACCTATTCATGAGATAAAAAGGGGTGAATGAAGGAACATGCATTTTCGAGGAAAGGTTGTTTCGATTCCTGAGACAGAATGTTTGGCCTTTCTATCTATAAATAGTGCAGAACTTTTGAGAATGTTATCCACACCTATCCTTTCCTCGCAAACGTCTTCCAAAGATGCACCCAAGGAGGCTGAGGCCATCCCAAAGATCGAAGCCATCATCGACACTCATACCGACAAGCCTTCGCCACCTATTCGGCCAGAAGTGGAAGAAAGTTCGGTTGTTCCTGAATTATAAAATAAAAGAATTTTTTATTTACATTCTGATTCTCTGTGTTGATATCTCTTTGTCTTTAAACATGATATTTCTTGAGAAATTTACCATTAATGGGCATCATGGCGACTCGACCATCCATACTAGTCAATTGATAAGCTCCGTTGGAGAAAACTTTGCTTACAACGTAGGGTCCTTCCCACTTCGCTTCAAATTTGCCTTTGCTCATGTGCGTCATAGTCATTGGACGTCTGATGGTTAGAACTATTTCGCCTTTCTGAAATGTTCGGACTTTGACTTTACGGTTGAAGGCTTTTGATAGACGAGCTTGGTATAACTCTCAATATGTTGTTGAGCTATGAGCCGTTTCTCGTCAAGCGCTTCAAGCTTCTGAAGTCTCAGACGATCATTGTCTTCGATTGTGAGTTCATTGGCAATGGCAATCCTTAGGGAAGCGATCTGGATTTCTAATGGTAAGACGGCCTTGCATCCATATACCAAAGAGAAAGGTGTATGGCCTGTAGGAGTACGTAGAGTAATACGGTAAGCCCACAAACATTGTCCAAGCTTTTCACTCCAGTTCTGTTTATTGGTAGAAACAAACTTCATGAGGAGTTTGATGATGGTCTTGTTAAATGCTTCTGCCAACCCGTTAGCTGTAGGATTGTAAGTTGTAGAAGCAATATTATTGATCATGTTGTCATCGCAGAATCGAGTAAACTTCTGACGGATAAATTGTGTCCCATTATCATGAATGATTCGCCAAGGAACATTGAATCTGTAGACCACATGATGCTTAATAAAATTGATAACACTGCTTATCTTGACCTCAGCTAGAGGTATAGCTTCAGTCCACTTTGAGAAATAATCAATTATGGCTAATAGGGATCGATGTCCTCGAGACGAGAGAGGGTTAATAGGACCAATGACATCCATGCCCCAAGCTTCAAAGGGCCATGATGCTGCCGTCGGGTGAAGAAATTATGATGGTTGATGTATGAAGTCATCATGTATTTGACATGCTCGACACTTCCTTGTATACTCGATTGCATCAGATACCATCGTGGGCCAATAGTAGCCCATACACCGGATACGATCTTGTAATTTAGGACCAAGCTGATGTGCACCACAAGCACCATCATGAGCTTTCCGTAGTATTTGTTTTGCTTCATCTCCAGCAAGACAGCTTAGGAGTAGACCATCAAATGTCCATCGATAGAGGGTTTTGGTAGTATGATTATAATAGAACCAGAGTAATCGCCGACAAATAGTTGTAGCTTCTTTTGGATCTTCAGGTAAAATGTCATATACCACAAAGTCAATGAAAGAAGCTCTCCAATCTTCACTGATGACATCAGTTTCAATTGTATTACTGAACTCAATGTTTGAATTATTCTCAATGCAAAATAACTCTCTATTAGTGATGACAATCATTTGTTGCCTTTTCACTATAATTGCTAATACGACTGTCAGATTAGCCAATACATCAGCCTCCATATTGCTTGTCTGACGTACATATTCAATAAAGAAACCCTTAAACGATGTATCCATTATAACTGCCGCTTCATGATATGGCACCAAATCTTGATGTCAGACTTCATACGTGCCCCTAACCTGATTGACAATCAGTTTGGAGTCTTCATATAGTTCAAGATATTCAATATCCAATTGTTTAGCTAATTGGAGACCAATATGCAGAGTGTTATATTCAGCCATATTATTGGAGCACGACTCGTCTATAGAATAAGCTCTTTGAATAGCTAATCCTTCTGGTGATACAAGGACAATTCCAACTCCAGCGACAATGGCGCCTTTTGGTCCTATTCTGGATGCACCATCAAAAAATAGACACTAAGCAAGAATTTTTTCTGAGATCAAATTGGATTCCAAAGTTTTGTCTGGAATCTCATCATAAAGTTTAGACATTTTCGGGATTGGGTGAGCTGCCAGGAAGTCAGCGAAAGCTTGGCCCTTCATGTCACGCCCCAACACGGGAAATCGCTCGTCCTCGCTAGATTTAACCCGAATCATCGTCCTTGCTGGAGCATGATGCTGCACGAGCCTGGAGTTGCACTCGTGCAAGGCAAGATAATGATTCACATAATGTTTATCTCAAGTGACAACGTAAGCAGCGGAAGGAAACATGTGTAACATAAGAATCTCTTTTATTCATAAGGAACTGAAGGTTACAAAGGCACTGAATAGCCCAACTTAATATGCCAATTGGCTACAATGCTCATGATCTCTCTAGCTCACAAAGGATTACATTGTTCCATACATTTTTCCTCTTTACAGCCACCAAGTAGTCTTCGGCCGAACATCTCCATGTCGCAAGCCCGAACGCCTATGCGGTAGCTCCTCTTGAACGCCAAGGACTCCATGCCTCGCCACGTCCAAGCCAAGCCCCATCCCGAGCTGATCATAACCAGAGCCTGCACATAAACTAGTGGAGGATTAGTGCTTTCGTCCTCGCTTCGCACTGATCAAGACCCGCTCGCACCCAAACCAAACACTAAATATCTTTAGTGGAACATGCATCTTAATTTGTGATCTTTCTATTTAGCCTTAGGATCGATTTCATAGCAATATTCATGCAAAGCAACTGATCATAAATGTGTCCATATCGTGTCCCTGCGGCAGATACAGTTAGCCATAATATGAATATAAACATAGTGCTCGTGCTCATCTCGGTCCCATATTCCTTAGCCTGCAAGGTTAGCACTTATCATAGAATCATATTATTCATGCAACACCCAACCATAAACTTAGACAATGCATAAGGGTCGCAGGCCCTGCGCCTGCACCCAACTCTCATCTCAGCCCACCGGCCCTATCTATATGAAGGTCATGGTGTTTCGCACCGTAATGGACTTGGCATCTCTTATGTGTAAGCCTACGATCGCTTCGATATGGGTTGCTAGCCCAATATCTGAAGGATCCCAAATTTACGGATATCATAGCTTATCACAGTACTGGACGGTCGTAATCCGTCCGAATATTATGCACCATAAATACCACACATAATTCCCTCCTAGGCCGAATGGTCCCGGCGCCCCAGCGTAACCGTTCGAGGGAAGCCACACCCGTGCACGGGCAATCCGAGTCCATTGACCATGCAATACGTACCATAGCATACAATCCATAGCACATCAACCAATCTCGTATTCCCTAAACATAGTCCTTTCCATAACATATTCATGTTCCGACGGCATCATGCCCCAACATATCCATATTAATGCACGACGTCCCACGGCTTAGACATCTCGTAGTTATATTCAACGCGTTTCATTCCCAAGTTGTTCGTATAGCTTAGTTCCATATTTACTTAGTCATTTCATAGTTTTCGTGCACGAGGGCACGCTTAACGCCATAGTCAATATTCTATGCTTAGAGTTCAACGTTCTCGGAGCCGTGCACATGATGCATATCTCGATAATGTCTTTCAATGTTCTACCATCATGCCCTACCGTGACTCGTACACTTGATGTACGTCGCTTCAATTGTTTAATGTTCAATGTTCTACCTTAGTGTTCAACGTATACTAAGACACTCGGTTCGCCGAGCCACGCTCGCTAACATAATAGCAACTTACGTACACCGAATATGTTTTATTAGACGTGAAGGAATAGGGAGAGAGATTCAAGAACCCGCCCACCTTAAGTCTTACGCCTTGACGTTACGCCGAGCTGAAGCGGCTCGATTCCATAACTTTGTCGCATAGCTAACTCTTGGACTTAGCCATTCCCTTGAACTATTCGGTTGATTTAGCCTACCGTGCCCACGCCACGATCCGTTGCAAGGCCACGATTTGGTTTCGCGGACACTTTACTGAATAAGGCAAAATGCCGACCTCTTATCGTCCAGCGTAGAAGCATAGCCTGCACACCAGATCAACCAAAATCAGCACTTGCTCAAACGGGACTTAGCCTTTACATCGATTCGATTCATATATTCCAACCGACTCAAAGCTTACCTTTGGCCAACGTAACTCTCGCATCGATCAGCATCGATACTTCATCGGGTCAACGTAACTCTTCGAGTCAACGACTCATTATAATGCACCGTGCGGAGCGGGACATTACATAATATACCACTCAAAATCAGGTTCGTCCTCGAACCGAAACCAACACTTAAACTCAAGTGTCCCGCATAGATCGTTTCACGATCTCGTGCTACTATCGTTGGAATCATACAACTTAGTTTGGATCATATACATATTTTAGGCGTCCCACCAATATATGCATTTCAGCCAAGCTCAGTTGTAGGATATCGGGCAACTAACAAGCTCAAGTTAAATTCTCAAGCACCAAATCATTCTGTACTCGACTTAGTCAGACCTAAGCACATATTTCCAAAATACTTCTCATATGCATCTTCTCATAACATACGATCATCTTCCAAACTTCTCTGCACATAACTTTATTCAAAACTATTAGTTCGATCTTGTAAGTCTGTCGCTGGCCACTTAACACTCGTATTGCATCAAGTCATTGCGCATCCGATCACAACAATTCTTTGCAACGCCTATTCGCCCAATCGTTGTCTATCTCTCACATAACTCAAGTCTTTTAACTCAATCATTCATAACATGTGGCCTTAATGACATGGACTAAGTCCAACATGTCCGAATTCCTTTGCCTACCATTTGCTCTAAGTCTCACACACAACTATCCCAACACGATCCACATTCTCGAACTACCTACGCATCGCGTCTGGGGCTACCCCCGCTAGGTAACTTATCCAGACATCGTGCTCGCGCTCTTCCGACCGAGAGGTCAACTTGAGTCTACGATGCACAAAGGCAACAATCTTTCCGACCCAAGGTCTCTTACGATACGCCCATCTCCTATTCTCAATCGAGTACGATTCCTTTACGCAAATCTTCGATTCAATCCCGACTGGTTTATTTCGTAACGTAGATCACGCGCTCAAATGCATATAGCCTAACCGTTCCTCAAACCAATCTATGACACAAGTCTTAGGATTATTCTACTATTCGTTGCTCTCGCGCATTGCAGAATTCTTGCAATCGTCTTACCGCATCACTACGCTAAGTACATTCCTCAACATCTTATTCGATCGTCGACTAGCAGACAACACGAATACTTATTCGATCGACCATAATTCTCTAACCATATCGATTCTAGTACTCGCTAACTTCTGAAACCCGATACTCGCTCGCTTAGACTTATCCTCAACATGCACTATATCATCCTTCACCACCAACGTAATCTCTCATATGACTTCATTAGGGTCATCCTACAGTCTCCAACATTCACTTGATTTGGCGGTCAAGTCTTCTAGGGTCATCTGCCCCGAAACTACGCTCGATAATTGAAGATCATCAACGAGGGACAGTTATAACGAACCATGCTATATCCTATCGCGGAGCCAAATCAATTCCCGATAATTCCTATGAGACTTCATCCATCCTGACAAAATTTACCAATCCATAATTTATCTACCCCCCCCCCCCACGAAACTGATGCGCCGTTAACTACTCGGATCACTTATGTATTACTGTCGACCATCCTTGCTCGTCGCATGACATCTACTCGCCTCAAATTTGAGTTTACCTACTCTCGATCATAGTTCGACACATTCCATATTCATCGAAACCATCCTCGAACGACTTTCGCATCAAACCACAAGTCTAATTTAATTTTCCATGCCTTGTAAGTTTGATCATTCCCGATGTATAAATCACCATACCAACGCTCACGCGGAATGATCGTTCTAATTTGGCGTGACGCATGTGCGATGCTGGAGTTGCACTCACATAAGACAAGAATGTCAACATAGTAGCTATCCACGAATCAATCCAGGTACTTTCAATTTCTTCCGAGTAACATCAATCCACTCTCAAATTCTCCGAAGCGTTTCTACCGTTATCACCCGAATTGCCATCAACTTAACATGCATCTTATTCATCCAACAACAATGCTCAACATAATTTTCGTTCATTCGATCAGAGTATCCCCGAGTTATTGTATATCGTCTTTGATACGTCTTAATACCATCGTCGATATGCATAACTTGAACATCTTCCTTTCTTATAAGCTTAAACTCGTTGCAATCATTGTCGTTATTTGAACTCGAATACGAATCAAGCCTTACACATATCAAAATCCATTCAATTGTACTAACTACCATCAATGCGACACAATTCCAATTTACATATCCATTCTCATATTCCTAACTCGCACTCCCAAATCGTGCTATCGATTCATCGCATTAACCCAAATTTGTTCGTACGATTTCTTTGTATCTACTCAACGTAATTTTGATCGAGTCAACTATTTCCTCAATGCAACATTCCTTAGCCATTCTCAGCCTATTGTTCGAATTACACTTAACGAATCCTCATTCGACATATTATCCAAAGGTACGACTTTGTACATAATCATTCAACTCAATTCGTTGAAGCATACTTTCATCGACTTCTATCGAGTCGTTCCCATTTGAGTCTCGTTACTACTCCGTCTGTTGCGGACAAACCTATCATACCAACACGATCGTCTCGACGTAACCTATTGCAAGTTGCCAAACGACTTAACATAGCTATCGCTAAGTGGTATCCCATATACCACTCAGAAATTGAGCCTATCATTATCAATGCAACACTTCGCTACGTTGATCGCATAATTGGTATTACATATACCACTCAAATTCGAGTCATCACTCGACATGACACTCCGTATAAGTCCGACATCTATTTCCCAATCAACTATCTCGTATGGCGATCCTTTCCGATCCCAGCTCTAGTGTTCACTCAAGTTTGACACACATTCAATCTAACCATGCCTTAGCGATCATATCGATCACATACACAATGTCTGCTTATTCAAAGCTCAACGTGACATTCGGCCAACATACACGTTCGCCCACTCAACTCAACTTAGCGACCAATTCGACTCGTTACTATCGCATTCGTGATTTTTCGTATCGTGCTCGTTGCAACTCGTGCCACAATTTACTCTCGATACTTAAGGTCATTGCTCAATCCTGTCTGACATATCGCTATCTATCCGCGTAGCCATACAACACATATCCTACCATGTCGACTCGTTGCACTGACGTAACGAACGATTCACGACTTGCTGCACTCCGTGCAACCAACAACACATAACCATTCGCATAGTCACATAACACGCATCGCCTTACATATCGACCCATTACACTTCGTGCAACAACAACACGCATCTTCTCGTACTTCGTGCGACCGCCAACACATAACTCCTCGCACTTTGTGCGACCGACAACACGTAACTCCTCGCACTTCATGCGACCAACAATATGTATATCTTTGCACTTCATGCAACCAACATCATCATATTCGTTGCACTTCGTGCGACCATCATCCCATAACTCGTTGCACTTCGTGCAACCAACATCCCATAACACGTTGCACTTCGTGCAACCAACATTCTCCGATGGTACCCGGAGATAGCGTGATAGTCACGACATACTTGTGGAAGACGTACGCACTTATTGTAGACTTTTTGTATGGAACATCCAATGTAGCGTCGAGCAGATCCATGAGCCATGCGGTTACGGAAACAACTTAGAGTCAACTGAACTCGATAGCGAAGCAATTGAGGGTCAAAGAGATTCATGCACGGTCCAAAGGATGGAACCGCTCTGATACCAACTTGTCATGCCCCGACCCGGGAAATCGCTCGTCCTCGCTAGATTTAACCCGAATCATCGTCCTCGCTGGGGCGTGATGTCGCACGAGCCTGGAGTTGCGCTCGTGCAAGGCAAGATAACGATTCACATAATATTTGTCTCAAGTGACAACATAAGCAGCGGAAGGAAACAAGTGTAACATAAGAATCTCTTTTATTCATAAGGAACTGAAGGTTACAAAGGCACTGAATAGCCCAACTTAATATGCCAATTGGCTACAACGCTCATGATCTCTCTAGCTCACAAAGGATTACATTGTTCCATACATTTTGCCTCTTTATAGCCACCAAGTAGTCTTCGGCCGAACATCTCCATGTCGTAAGTCCGAACGCCTATGCGGTAGCTCCTCTTGAACGCCAAGGACTCTATGCCTCGGTACATCCAAGCCAAGCCCCGCCCCGAGCTGATCATAACCTGAGCCTGCACATAAACTAGTAGGGGATTAGTGCTTTCGTCCTCGCTTCGCAATGATCAAGACCCGCTCGCACCCAAACCAAACACTAAATATCTTTAGTAGAACATGCATCTTAATTTGTGATCTTTCTATTTAGCCTTAGGATCAATTTTATAGCAATATTCATACAAAGCAACTTATCATAAATGTGTTCCATATCGTGTCCCTATGGCAGATACAGTTAGCCATAATATGAATATAAACATAGTGCTCGTGCTCATCTCGGTCCCATATTCCTTAGCCTGCAAGGTTAGCACTTAGCATAGAATCATCTTATTCATGCAACACCCAACCATAAACTTAGACAATGCATAAGGGTCGTAGGCCCTGCGCCTGCACCCAACTCTCATCTCAGCCCACCGGCCTTATCTATATGAAGGTTACGGTGTTTCGCACCGTAATGGACTTGGCATCTCTTATGTGTAAGCCTACGATCGCTTCGATACGGGTTGCTAGCCCAATATCTGAAGGATCCCAACTTACGGATATCATAGCTTATCACAGCACTGGACGGTCGCAATCCGTCCGAATGTTGTGCACCATAAATACCACACATAATTCCCTCATAGGCCGAACGATCCCGGCGCCCCGGCGTAACCGTTCGAGGGAAGTCGTACCCGTGCACGGGCAATTCGAATCCATTGACTATGTAATACGTACCATAGCATACAATCCATAGCACATCAACCAATCTTGTATTCCCTAAACGTAGTCATTTCTATAACATATTCATGTTCCGGCAGCATCATGCCCCAACATATCCATATTGATGCACGACGCCCCACGGCTTAGACATCCAGTACTTATATTCAATGCGTTTCGTTCCCAAGTTGTTCGCATAGCTTAGTTCCATATTTACTTAGTCATTTCATAGTTTCCGTGTACGAGGGAACGCTTAACGCCATAGTCAATGTTCTACGCTTAGAGTTCAACGTTCTCGGAGCCGTGCACATGATGCACATCTCGATAATGTCTTTCAATGTTCTACCATCATGTCCTACCGCGACTCGTGCACTTGATGCACGTTGCTTCAATTGTTTAATGTTCAATGTTCTACCTTAGTGTTCAATGCATACTAAGACACTCAGTTCACCGAGCCACGCTCGCTAACATAATAGCAACTTACACACATCGAATATGTTTTATTAGACGTGAAGGAATAGGAAGAGAGAGTCAAGAACCCGCCCACCTTAAGTCTTACGCCTTGACGTTCCGCCGAGCTGAAGCGGCTCGATTCCATAACTTTGTCGCATAGCTAACTCTTGGACTTAGCCATTCCCTTGAACTACTCGGTTGATTTAGCCTACCGTGCCCATGCCATGATCCGTTGCAAGGCCACGATTTGGTTTTGCGGACACTTCCCTGAATAAGGCAAAATGCCGACCTCTTATCATCCAGCGTAGAAGCATAGCCTGCACACCAGATCAACCAAAATCAGCACTTGCTCAAACGGGACTTAGCCTTTGCATCGAATCGATTCATATATTCCAACCGACTCAAAGCTTACCTTTGGCCAACGTAACTCTCGCATCGATCAGCATCGATACTTCATCGGGTCAACGCAACTCTTCGAGTCAACGACTCATTATAATGCACCGTACGGAGTGGGGCATTACACTTCACAGACTTTTGAGGAACATAAACCATATCGTATTGTGCTAATAATATGGCCTATGTATCAAGCTTGGAGTTAAGTGTACTAGGCTTTTTCATCAATACCTGGAGAGGGTTAACTCTAGAAATCACATGAATAGTTTGGCCGGTGATATAATGTATCATCTTTTGAACAGTAAACATCAAAGCTAGACATTCTTTTTTCTACTGGAATGTATCGATGTTCAGCTCCGATCATTATATGACTGAGATAGTAGATAGCCTGTTGATGTCCTTCTTTATTCTTTTGAGCTAATAAAGCACCTAATGAATGGTCCATTGCTCGAACATACATCGGAAAGGATATTCCTGAGACTGGAGGCACTAGAACTGGAGGGTTCATCAAGTACTACTTTTATGTCTTCAAATGCTTGCTGACATTCTTCAGTCCAAGTAAAAGACACACCTTTCTTCATGAGTTGAGTAAACGGTCTACAGCGTCCAGAGAGATTTGAGATGAATCTCCTGATGTACGCAAGCTGCCCTTGGAATCCTCGTAGCTCTTTTAGGTTGCGCGGAGGATACATCTCTTGAATGGCTTTGATCTTCTCGCGATCAACGTGTATACCTTTAGAGGTAATGACGAATCCAAGAAATTTGCAACTAGAGACTCCCAGGAATGACTTGATGGGATTCATCTTGAGTTGATGCTAGCGTATTAGATCGAATATAGTTCTTAAGTCATGAATGTGGTCTTTATTTAGACAACTTTTGACAGCAATATCGTCAATATAGCATTCAACAGTCTTTCATAAATGATCACGAAAGATAGTACTCATGGCCCGTTGATAAGTTGCACCAGAGTTCTTAAGACCAAATGGCATGACATTGTAGCAATAGACTCCAAGAGGAGTATGAAAATATATATGTTTCTCATCTTCTGGATGCATCTTGATTTGATTATATCCTGAGAATCCATCCATAAAAGACATTCGTTCAAATTCGCAAGTATTGTCAATCATGACATTAGTGATCAGAAGAGGAAATTCGTCCTTGGGACAAGCTTCGTTAAGGTCTCTAATGTCAATGCAGACTCAGACGTTCCCTATTTTCTTCAAAATTGGGACAACATTAGCCACCCAGTCCAGATATTGTTCTTCTCTGATAAAGCCACAGGTAATGAGTTTCTTGACTTTAGCTTCTATGGCATCCATCACGTCAGGTCAAAATTTGACATTTTTGCTGCTTGACTGGCTTTGCATTCTGCAGAATGTTGAGCTTATAGGTAGCGATCTGGGGATCCAATCCCGGCATGTCTTCATAGCCCCAAGCGAATACATCATTGTATTCCCTAATAATTTGGATCATTTCTTGTTTATCTGCTTCAGGAAGGCTTTTGCTAACAAATATTGGTTTGGAGGAGGTTTCATCTCCAACGTCGACTTGAACCAACTGATTATCGGTAGGTGGCTAACGTTACTCGAAGCGAAGCTCCCATTGAGTATCCATCCTTTGTGCCCAAGGATCAGATTCAGAGACTTCGGCAAAATCTTCGTCATCTTTCGAGAATTCGACACTTACCATATTAGAAGATAGAGTCACTCGATGGACGTGCCCTACACTGGTGTCTAAATCCCATGAAACAGAATCATAAGAGTTAGATCGTTCTTTTTCGGATTCAAAAGCTTCTGGAGTCGATATTGGCGAACTATAACCCAGTCCTCGCATCATTTTGCTGCAGTATTGTTGTGATTTTCCTTTTGGAGCTGGAATACGAATAAGAGTTCGCCTTCCTTTACCACCATTGAGACCAGCTTTAAAATTATAGCCCATCTTTTGAAGGATATCTTTTAATTGCTGACTATAACGACGTAGTTGAAGCTTCCGTAATCGTAATTTTCTTCTTCACTATCCAACATGATCTTCAGTTTTGTTCTTTTACTAAAAAGTATAGGAAGTTCATCTTTCTTTCTGGAGGGAAATAAGAAGAAGGAGTCTTGTATTGGTTCGAGCAATACTTTGTCTTGGAAATCTTGAACTTCTCCTATGGTAAGTGGTTCGAAGTTATCTAACATTTTTAAATAACATCGAGTATATTAAAAAAACATCAATATACTGTAAAGAAGATGTTATTTTATTGATTTGTACATCATTATTTACAATAGGACTTTTAGCCTTAACAGAAGGCTTAGTAAGGTTGATAACCAGAGGAGCAGAAGGAGGATTCTTAGCCTTAACAGAAGGTTTAGTAAGGTTGATAACCAGAGGAGTAGAAGGAAAAGGAGAAGGTGAAGGTTTGTTATGACGAAGGCCGATAACCAAAGGCTCAGAAGGGGTGATTCCTTTGACCGATTGTTTCTTGGCTTCTTGATCTAGTATATTGGTATACTCCTTCGCCAGATTCATGAATTCGATCTAAGTATTGTTGACTGGGATTGCGGGATGTATTATGTTTTAGGCGTTTTCTACCCCCAGTGCTTCGAGATAACATATTGACAAAAGCGTAAAGTGGTTCATCTTTCTCTACTAGGATAGGTTCAGGAGTCTGAATATAGTTCAAACGGTCGAAGACAGACCGCTTGGATGACTGACAGCAGCATTTGATAACAACCTCATGGTGGCGATTGCAATGATGTTCTTGTTGTTGGACTACCGCTGGACGGGAAGGCTTTGCAACCTTTTGCTTCTGTATCAGGAGTTCACGGAGATCACTAACAGGACGAAAAGAAGTTGCAGGAATATAGTCCTTGACGATATTCGAAACATAATTCATGTTCATGAGGTGTCCCGTACCTTGAGTGTACAAGGACGTGCTAAGCTGATTAGCATAAGTCTTAGGATTTTTTACCTCAAAATTCTTCATCTGGTGCAAGTTAGTAACTGGTATAGGTTGCGCTTGATACATCTTGTGTTTTCCCGAGGTTTACCCTAATTGGCACCTATTGACATAGGTGCGCAAGTCTGACAGGGGTGCTACTTGTGCATCTATTTGAAATACTAGTAGTTTGCCTTATCGGGATCTTGAGATACGTGGGTCGATAGATCCTGCCTTGACCTCTTTAGAGTAGGCATAATACCCTTTTGCGAGGAAAGTTTATTCTGAATAGAACCCCTCTTCCTAACATAGATTTGGTTGTCTCTGTTAAGGATAGTAGGATTTCTATCTGAATCCACTTTTGTGCTGAGAGACGCAAAGAGAATTTTCCTTGATTTTGTGATTTCTCAACACGTTTCTGACTTGATGACGAAGAGGAAACCACTAAACAATGTTTTTCAATACGTTGCGCCAATGCAGAAATATGTGCAGGTTGTGCCAGAGCAGGAGCAGGCACAAGTTACGCCAGAAAAGAAAAGGCCTAAGGGTGCTTTCCTTTGTTTTGTCCAGTAGAGGTACTGAACATATTTTTCTCCAAGTTCAGAACTGGAGGAGCAGAGAGAGTAGCCAAAAGGCTCTTTCTCTTAGGTTGTGCCAAGGCAAAAATGTGCGCAAGTTGTGCCACAGCAGGAACAGGCATAGGTTGTGCCAGGGAAGAAAAGGCCAAAGGGCACTTTTCTCTGTTTTGGACAGTAGTGTGTCGAGAGGAAGTCTCCTTCGATTTCAGAATTGGAGAAGTGAAGGGGTTAGACAAAAACTATTTTCCTTAGGTTGTGTCAGGGCAGTGATGGGCGCAAGTTGTGCAGAGGTAGCAGGTTGTGCCGTCGAGGACTTAGGAGTCCAGACAAAGCGCGTCTTGCTCTTAGCAGTGGCAGTAGTGCGCTTGGTACCTCCAGCATTGATCATGGCATCGTAAGCTGTCTGGTCGACTTGGACGACCAGGGTCTTCTACGTTTTGCCGATCGACGCGGTATCACATTGAGTTGTCACTTTCTCATCGGAGAAGAAAGTCGTCCCCAACAGAGTCACCATTTTGTTTGCAAAAATAAAAAAAGAAAAATCGATTTCTACAAACTAAGAAAATGTACAACGAGGACAATAAATTTCTGGAGAAGTACAACTATAGGAATCTGATCAGAAGACAATCACTTTATCCCTTGAACGATATGATATCGAAGACACAAGCTTCTGGAGGAAGCAATAGCACTTTTGCAAGAGTTTTTGATCCTTGGTGATGCTTTGAGACTGATTTGAAACTCTATTTATAGAGTTCTTGAAATAACTGTTTACAGTTATTCTAGGTTGCGCGCACTTCAGGTTGTGCGCCTCCTGTTCACTTGCGAGCGGTTACACCAACTGCTGTGGACGCGTGGCATCGTTTGAGTGAGATGTGCATGGTCGTAAGCAGTGTAGTGGGCACGCTCTGTGAAGTTGGTAGCTTGTGTACCACATCACCCTGTTTTAGACACTGTTCGATCACTTTGCGTGTGCTTCATCAGGTTGCACGGGGACTGTCACGACCCGTACCATGTGTAAGGGCACAGTGCATAACAGTGCCCAGCCCACGTCGTAGAATCGACGGTAGAACGTTGTATAAGGTTACTATCTAAACAACAACTCACACAAATATATAATTACTTGTCAAAACTCAACTCCGAACGGAGGACAAGTATAAGATATGATAATACTCAATCAAGGTCTAAGTACGATATGATAACACAGAATCACAAAACTATATTAACTCTAAAACAATAACTCTAATAAACTACTAAAATAATAATATCTCAAACAATCTCAAAATAAAGTCAAGATCTCAACTTATTACAATATAAGTTCTAAACATGAAAACTAAGACAAGTCTACTAGCTAGTCTCCTGATCACTCCTGAGTGTCGGGGCCAAAGGTAGCTAAAACATCTCCTGGTCCATAGTAAGTAGGACAAGTGTCCTCGGGGCAAGCATCTGTAATATTTTCAATAGGTCCAGTCAGGACAGGAATGAGCACAACTCATCAAGAAATCCTAAGTAAATAACAAAGAACTATAAAGCAGTTATAGATAGTTATATTGATGAACATGGCAGTTTATACGAGTATGATGTAGAGAACAGTTAAGGTACAAGGAAAGTAAGGTAACTAAGCAAGAGGAGAAGCATGGTAATAAAGACTGTAAAATACGATCTAACTGAACTATAGTAACATGATATAAGTCCAGAAAGTATAATATGAGTCAAGTGTAATCCCAATGTGAATCCAGACAATGTAAATCTAATACCAGATGAATCCAGCACAAGATGAGTCAAGTATAAGGTGAGTCCAGCCAGTGATCAATGATTCCAGGGTGAGTCAAGACTATATACTAACAGTGTGTTTTAGAATACCGATATCGACATGTAAATGGCTGTAGATAATAAGGCACATGGCACACTCGGCCAAGTATGGGATGGCTAGCATTCCAGTTAATTCCAGTAAAGGGGTGGTTCCAGTAATTGGGATATGTCTACATGTCTTACTCTAATATTTTCCCGCCCAACAAGTACAGATGAATCCAGTATCCAACACGAAAATAAGTACAAGTCTAGCCAGAACATGAATGATACCAGTAAGTGATTCCAGGGTGATTCCAGTAGGTGATTCCAGTAGTGGTTCCAGAAATGGAGGCCAGACATGAATAAACGAGTGTCGCATGAAATGGATCCAGCAATATCAAATCGTGTTTGTAACAGAGAATCAAATAGAACTAACTAGAACTGAAGTACAATAATCGATAAGTAAATGAAAGAACTATCAGAAAATATACTCGCATGATACTCTGTGCAACTGATGAAAATAGATATCTGAACTTGAGTCACAAAGTCATAAATAAAGCAATACAGGTTATGATATGTTCAAATATGTAATAAAGAAAGTTTATAATGCAACTACAAGATTCTAAGTTAATCTAGGTCAAAATAGATTATACAAAGTCAATCTAAGTCATACTAGGCCTAACAAAGTCAAACTAGGTCAAGACAAGTCAAACAAAGTCAAACTAGGTCGATTTAAGTCAAAGGTTGACTTACAGTTGACTTTTGGTCGAATGGTCAACTCTGGTCAACCCTTGTCAACTCATAGTCCACTCTAGTTCAACTAGGTCAATGGTTGACTCACAGTTGACTTTTAGTCAACTGGTCAACTCTGGTCAAGTTTTAGTCAATTTTAGGCTAAAGTTGACTTTTAGTCAAAACGGTCAACCATGGTCAAACGGGGTCAACCCTAAGTCATTTATCTTATTCCTCACCATTACCAACCAAGCTTTCATAATTCTAACCATATCTTAAACATGTTAAACTCATATCTTAGTTATAGGTATTACCTTAACTCTTATCCCATTACCCTACCAAGGTAAACTCGTTACCTTAGCCTCTAACCCATACCCTTGCCTACATTACCCTCGCCCTACTTATCCTTTAATATCCTACTAAGGTGTTCTAACACTCTACCCTTGTATCTCGATACCATATCTTGGTATCTTGATACCTTACCTTGGTTATAAGGTAAACTCATTTACCTTGAAGGTAAAGGTAAATCTCATTTACCTTGAGATACTAACTTGAGTATCCTACGATATCCACTATTCTAAGACCCCACTCTTAGTATCCTAAGATACTAAGATAGGATACTAACTATCTATAGGTTTCCAATATCTAGACACTAGTTAATACTAACATATCATAGGTATCTAACATATCAAAATCTAACCAATACCTCAACTAACAACATTCTAACATATAACTTCTAACCATCTATTCTAACTTAGAAACCTAACACAACTAACATCCACTAACTAATATCTAACCATAACATATATGTATATATATCCATCTCTAACTCTAACCAACTAACATTATGTCATCTCTAACTAATAATAACATAGACTAACACAACTAACTATCTAACTTATATAAGATATCACTATCTAACTTCTAAGATACATCTAACCTTTACATAGATTCTAACATAACCACTAACACACTAACATATCTATACATACAACAACTAAATTCCTCTCCACTTCAATACTAACACACATACAAACACATATACCAAATCCACCTCCCTCTCTTCTAACACACCCACGCACATATATATACAAACACACTACCACTCAACCAAAACACAAATCACTTAATAAACCACACTAGCCTCAAGTCAAATAGGATGGCATGATCCTCCCAACTCTCTCACCTTTACAAAACACACACTACACTACCATCTATAAAACATCAAATACACACTAGCACATATCCTCTATCAATCTTACTTCTCTCCACTAACCACACACGTCCTTATCTCATTCAAACACACACACTATACTAACATATATTACATAACAATTATATATATATATACATATATGTACTATACCATACATATTCTTGACAACCTATGATACCTACATTCACATGATATCCATACTACATAGGCTCATAGGTTACACAAAATGCATATGTCGTATAGCCACTCTTCTACTTAAAATCAATACTGTACAAATTGGGCCTTCACTAAATTCTAGAATTAATGTATGTTGTAGCCCTTCGTATTAGCTTTCTGAAACTTCAAACGGATCATATTTTCGTGTCCGTAAGCTCCCGGAATCGCAAAAATACCGAAACATGTTCATCTTTCGAACAACTGACACTCAAACAGTTTTACAGAAAGTTCTAGAACGAATTTGGCCTATTAATATATATATATATATATATATATATATATATATATATATATATATTTGGAAAGCTAACTTCGATACGGTTCTTTTAAAAAAAGGGAGATTAATCGGAGTCTTAAGCTAGGAGTTATGGCATTTCTAAGTTGCTCTGGCTACTAAAAATATGGATAAAAATTATTACAAATTTTGGTTATTTTGGACAAAAGAAACACATATAGGCCAAGATACTTGGATACCAACATAGCTATCCAAATAAAACTCATTCTAACCACCTTAAAACTGAAATTAAACCACAAAATAGCCTATTTGCATAAACACAAACACATGGGATGTCTTATATTGGAAACTCCACAAGTAGGACACCAAACCTATTCAAACTTCCTAAAGAGGACTCCAAAGAGCCTCAAATTAAAATCTAATGGTTGTATATGCATGGGGTGGATCCTATGGATTAAAATCTAACTAAATTGCAAGAGAAATTGAAATAGAGAGATGGTTATACCTATTGAAAGTGAGATCCCAATGATACACTCAAAGGACACGATTCCGACACGAAAGCTCCTCCAAAATGGACACCTTTTCTTGCTCCTTGCTCCCAATCCTTGCTAGCACCTCCTCCTTGGTTGAATGAGAAGAAATGATGGAAGATTGGAAGAAGAATGGAGGGATTTGGAGATCAAAATCAAGAGAGAAGCTCTCAAGTTTGGGGAAGAACAATTAGGGTTCTATGTATAGGTAAAAAGAGACAAGGGTTTTCTTAAGGATTCTTTATAGGAAGAGGGGGGCACTTGATGGCTGGTCATTAGATGAATTAGGGTTAGTTTTATATGTAGATGAGTGGCTAGGGCTTGTCCACCCAATTTCAAGCCTTCCTATTAGTTCAATTAGTCCTAAGGCCTTCTTTTTCACAAATATCCTAAGTGATAAATATCCTACTTAGAAATATCTAGATATTACTAACCTTGACACTTAGTAGGAATATTCTAACCATGATTCTAACCTCAAAACTAATCTAGATTAGGTTAAGCTTATAGGTTAGTCTCTAACAATTCAATTAGCACAATATTAATTAATCAAAGTTCATTTTCATTAATAAGCCAAAAATAACCAAAATACCCTTAGGCTAAAAAATAGTAATTAGTCATCCTAATCACATGATTAGGATCCCTTGGTCATAGTTAGTCTCTAGGTTTAGCAAAACTAGGGTTTAACTAGTTAACCATCAAAATCACAATTCAATATTTTAAATAGTTTTAAATTAATTAAAAATTACCAAAAATCACAATGTAATATAAATATCATTATTAAATGATTATAATTACAAAAGTTCATTACCCTCATTTCTGAAAATTGGGGTTGACAGGGGCACAACGTAACAACTTGTGCGAGCGGTTACACCAACTACTATTGATGTGTGGCATCGTTTGAATGAGATGCGCATAGTCGTGGGCGGTATAGTAGGCACGCTCTGCGAAGTTGGTGGCTTGCGTGCCACGTTACCCTGCTTATAAATAATTATTGATCAGGTGGCGCCAGCTAGCCAGGTTGCGCATGGGCGCAACTCAACAACTAGCGCTTTTGACTGGGTCTTCTGTGCTGTACTGATTAATTCTCGTGCCATACAATGACTTGGACGAGCCAGCTGTCAACATTAATTACATGCTGACAAAATCTTCTCGAGCGCCATGTTGTACAAAATTCGAATGGATTTTCTTCGACTGTCGTGCTGTCAGAGCTGTCAGTAATGATGGCAACCGTTACAGCTTCTCGAGGATGCTTGCCATGTGGTGCCGCATAACCTGATGTTGGCGTAACCAATTATTGGAGCAACCTAATATTCTGGCACAATATAATGATTTGGCGCCACTTGATGATCGCACACTTTATGGGTGGCGCAGCTTGATTTTTAACCTCTACACTGACAACTTAAAACAATAATGGGGGCTAACTTGAACTTTTGATAGAGGCATTAATAATGTAACAAAGCAAGTACATCAAGGAGGGAAACTTTGAACTTTTGATAGAGTCTGCATCACAATATTAACAAGAAGAAACATTTGTAAACCAAGCCCCAAGATTCGAGCGTGTGCAACGAAATGAAACAAGGTTCGATCGCTACATTAAAGGCAGGTTATGGTGCAAAGGAAGAGGCATTGTGTCCTGATTTCATTTTGGAAAAGAGTGGAGCAAGAATGATTTGGGCTCATTTTAAGCTATGGATATTTATTACTTTCATCTCCCTCTAAATTTCTACTTCCCATATCTTTCCTCTATTTTAGAAAACTTGGCATGCCTCTGTACTTTCCCATTTTATGATCTGCTGCCATAAATTATATTATGGAATCAATTACAGATTTCAATCTTATACATCAACTACAGATTTCAATTTTTTGCATCAACTGCCATAAATTATATTATGATCTTCCAATTTAGAAAACTTGCCATGCCTCTATACATCAGCTACAGATTTCAATCTGGTACTAGATGCATTGTACTCGCTTAAACTTCACTCGAGATCTTTGATATTGTATCTATGTCGTGGTGTACTTCCATTGCTTGTTATCGCCGATAAAAGCTGCACGCACTTCTACGAGCAGGGTGACCTGGGTTAGTATGATTAGCTCTAAGCAATGTTGCAGTCTACCTATGATGAGGTCAGACATAGAGGGTGGCTCTGATTTAACAAAAATGCCAGGATACTTGATATTTCTCATATACTTGTGTACTAACTTTGCTAATTGAATTGCACACCTTACGCTCATGAATTGTACATTTACTTAATTTAGTAATTATCCACTAATATTAGATTTTTTTTGCATCAGCGGAGTTATGCTTGATAATGGACCTATGAATTCTCGCTCTCATCTTCTCGACCGCATATGAAATTTCTTCATCTTCATCATCATCGTCACATTCTTGGTTTGGTTGGAGATTTTGTTTGTGGGTGTTTGTTTAAGGATGGATGATCTATTGTTGTCAAATACTTTTGATATGTCATATATATATGTTGGTTGACTACTGAAACACTAATGTTATTATCTATTATAATTAACTTTCTTTTGGAGGGAATTACTTTCTTTGTTATGTTATACTTTATTTGCTCTCTTCAAAACTTGACATTAGTTTAAATAATAATATTTGTCCATGCTGCAAATGATACCTACAATTTGGTAGGAATGATTTTTATCAATATTTATCAAAGGTTATTATATTTGCTATCATTTCAATTTGGTAGAAATTACTTTTACAACACTATCAAGTGTCATTTACGGCACACCAAATATGCCTTAAATGGTAGTCAAAACTTTGCAGAAAATTATTTACAGCATTCATTATGCTGCATTGATAGTTACGGCTTTCAAATGCGTGTCATAAAAAGATGGTCATTTACGGCTTTCGAATGTGCGTTGTAAAAGAGGGTCATTTACAGCATTCAAATGCGCGTCGTAAACGAGGGTCATTTATAGCGTTCAAATGTGCGTTGTAAAAGAGGGTCATTTACAGCATTCAAATGCGCGTCGTAAACGAGGGTCATTTATAGCGTTCAAATGTGCGTTGTAAAAAGGTCATTTACAGCGTTCAAATGTGCATTATAAAAGAGGGTCATTTACAGCGTTCACATGTGCATTGTAAAAAGGTCATTTATAGCGTGTGTTTGTGCGCCATAAATAATAGGATCATTTACGGCATGACCTTTTACAGCATAAAAAAGTAAGCTGTGAAAGATCATTTACAGCACGTTTTGCATGCCGTAAATGATTATTTTTTTGTAGTGTTGTAAGTCCAGCTCATGGGTCATGAGCTTGCCCATCAGTGCCTCCAAAGTCATTATGGCGAGGTCATTTCCTTCTATGGTTGCAGTGGCATTCGGGTTCCAATTCTTGGTTAGAGCCCGCAAAACCTTTCTGATCTTCTTGTGATTGCTGTAATTCTTACCAAGAGACTATAAAGGATTAGTAATATCGAGAAAATGAGTGAACAACTGTGTAATTGTCTCACCTCATTTCACCTTGAAGAAAAATCGTACTCCTGTGTCAGTCTACTGATTTTGGATTCCTTCACTTGGGAAGTTGCTTCGTGAGTTACCTCAAGAAGTCTCCAAATTTTATTAGACGTTGTACAGGTAGATACGTGATTGAACTCGATTTTGTCAATTGCAGATAATAGTGCATTGATGGCTCATGCATATAGACTAGCCTGTGACTTTTCATGCTCCGTGTATTTTTTGTGTGGCTTGTCTACAAATACATCATCGATTGTTGTTCTAGGCAGTTTCTTGAAACCATCTATAACTATCGACCAAAGATCGAAATCGAGTGACTTAAGAAAGAAACTCATTTGTATTTTCCAGTATGTATAGTTCGTTCCATCAAATAGTAGGAGTCTATTTGTAGATTGTCCTTCACAGTTGAATATAGATTTAACGGCTGCCATAGATATATACTCTCTAGAGTGGTTATGGATATGTATAACCTGTTCTGATACCAATTGTAGGACTGTTGAGCACCTCTAGAGGGAGGTGAATAGAGTGTGCGTATGCAGCGAAAATAACACCACTTAAAGATTAAGCAGTTATAAAGACTATAGCAAATAAGAGACAGTAAGTAAATGCAGTAAAGTAAGAGATCAGATAATCAAACTCAGTAAACACCGCGATGTATACTGGTCTCCCTCTGAGAGGACTACTCTTGTCTCGAGTACTCTTGTTCGATGTTAATCTACTATTCACAAGCTAAATAGGAACTTGTAGTCTTTTTACAACACTGTGCTTGGTGACAAGCGTACGACTGACTCCACAAACTTGATTACAAAAGCTGGAACATTTTCTGAATTGTAACCTCTGATACAACTCTTCTAAACCAAAACACTAGATCGAACAGAACTATACTGACTTTAGCTAAGAGTGGTATTAGGCTAGATTTGAAAGCTTTTGCTCGTTGAAAACACTTTAGAAAGATAGAGAAGATAGAGTGAATGAGTGATTTGGAATGGTAGAAATCCTTCTCTATTTATAGTATTTTTCCTGACCGAACGCGGACAGAGTTTTTGCTGAGTTTGGATGCATGAATCTCCCAAATGAACATTGGATGCAGACTTGGTGGGAACTGATTTTTAAATAATCCAGATCGAACTCGGTCAGAGTTCTGTTGGGTCGGAACAGTAAGGAATACGCCAAATTTGCATAGGTTTGGGGCTTTTTAGAATTGTGGACTTTTGGGATTAAATAGGTAGTCTTATTTGGATATGTGGACTGAGAATAACCTAACTCAGTATAATCCTGATCAATCTCACAATTATTTCCTAGACCCAATAAAAGTGTAAAAACAGAATAAAATGTGAAAGTCTTAATCATGTCTTCATTGTGGTTGTTCTGGATGACAATACGATGTACTCTTTGATTTGAAGTAGTGGGTAGCAGTAGGACGTAGATGAACTTCTCTTTTGAAACAAGTAACCTGTAGCAGTTCCTATATTTTGCGTATCGACCAAAGTTGTTGTTGATTATCAAAATCAGGTATGAACATTAGCCAATGGGCTAACACGCACGAGGTTAGTCGATCCCATAGATCCTTCCCAGAGAATCCTTGTGGCGAATCAGAGGTCTCATTTGATCAGCCATGCAACCCATACGACACAGGTAAACACCCTCTACCAGACTTACGTGAAGTAATAGACCACAAGCGCGGGTCGAATAAAGATAGTGGCTCATGCAGCAAATCCTCCACGTGACTCTGCACTTAAATCATCATCGACTGCTATTGTTCTCAGACAGTAGTATATGCAAATAAGTTGTTTGTCTCCCAACAGATGCAACAGACAATGGAAGATGAGCCAGTTCATGCTTCCTGCTACTCTGCCCGAAGGGATACTCTTGTCCCGAAGGGATCAAAGGCGCCTTCCTTCTCAACCAGCACGAAGGGGCCGCAGGCGCAGAGATTAGCCCACCCGGCTATACCTACGGTAGGTGCATTTTAAAATACTTGATCGAGAGGACCCTTGCAGAAATGGTGCCGCAGCCAGGGAACACATTTTCTTCACCTATCTCCCATGCTAGGGGTAGCGATCTGCCAAGGATGAGATACAAATCTGGGGGTAAGCATTCGCCCAACTAACCTGTTACAGTGGTTGCGGGTAGCCAGCTGCGAGAATCAGAAGGTGTCACCACCATACGTCCCTACCCCAACAAAGACGGAGCCAATGGGATGGAGTCAGCCTATATCATGATTTTGTCGAGCTTCATGCAATGCAAGTTTGTCTACATGGCCTCCGATAACTAGGCCATGATCGGTGAAACCAGATCTGGCAAAACATATCGACGCAACATCAACCCTGATCAAGAAGAGGTCATACCCCCAAGCGCACTAGTTGTCGTCGATACATTAGAAGGGGCCATTTCAAAATCGCCTTTCATAGACAAGAACAAACAGAAGGAGACTCGGTTCGACAAACCCCTGAAGAATGGCTCCTCACCAGGGCCAGACCGGCCCTACAACTTCAACAAACTGGCTCAACTGGCCAATACTCCGGCTAGGCTGTCAATCTTTGAGCTCCTCCGTATGTCCAAAAACATGCTGGACGTGCTAAGCGAAGCACTTCAAAATGCCGATCTACCTGGTGCAGATCAAAAAGCCAAAAGACGATCCAATGGCGTACCTCCACTGCCACAACGTGACGGATAATATACCGAACATCATATTTTCGTAATAGGACATGTTGTTGAAAAATAACAGGCATAACCAGCCCTTATATTATACGGGATACATTGGTGCTATCAAGGTGGAGCATATGCACATCGACCCAGGGTCCTCTATCAGCATCATCCCATAGAGCCTCCTCCAAAGTCTTGGGATCCCCATGCATCAGTTGTCACTCACTAGCACAACCATTAGCGGTTTCAACGCTGAGAGAAGTTACCCTCTCGGGAAGATATGCCTCAAATGCCTCAAATACGAGATAGGTGATCTAAAGACGGAAGCTACCTGCTACATCATCGACGCAAAAGTATCCTATAATGTCATATTTGGGAGACCATGGATACATGAACACATGATTGTACCGTCTACTCTTCACCAATGCTTAAAGTCTGTCGATAATGATGGCGCTGTTGTAGGAGCGTAAAAAGTACTTTAGGGACTTAGTCAAAGAAGTTGAGAATTTTACGCCAGGCAGACTTAGTCAATTTCATCCTTTTACGCTGAGAAGTAGAGTCCAACTCTACGCAAGCTATTTTATGCAGGCTACTTTACGCTACGGACAGGCTGTCAGATCATGCATTTAATGCAAGTGATGATTCTCTGACATCTGTATACAGAAGCCGAGAAGATTTTCTCGTCAAATCCAATACTCGTCGTGTAGTGTGCAGATGGGGCTACTTTACGCTCAATAAAAATTGCTTCTTTTACGTACGATGGTTATTCGAGCTTTTACGCTCGAGAATATGGTGGGCGTAAAGTTTATTTGGGCTACTTTTTACGCTCAAGGCTATTTTAGCCACTTTACGCAGGAAGTATATTTTGGGCTATTTTATGCCAGTTTGACACTTTACGCTCGGACCATATTTGGGGTCGTTTTTACGCCCGATCCTTCATGATTACTTTAAAAACGTAGTTTGCCTACATGGCCTTCATGCCACACTTATCGAGGAACGTGTGTACGTGATCCCTATTTTTGTTGAAGTAATGGGACGCGTGTCATCGTGCATAAAGGATGAGCTGCATCTTGGGTGACAGTTGCTTGCATAAAGGCCCGATTTTGTTGCTTTTTACGCACAAAGGGGTCAAGTCTATAAATAGACTCATTTTTCACATCAAAAGGGAACCAAGGAGGGAGGAGAGAGATCAGAGCCCAGAGACTTTGAATTTTTAGAGCATTCTTCTTCAACTTTTCTCAAGAACAGAGTGAAGCAAAACAGGAAAGCATTCGGCCTCGCCATCAGTGCCCAAGTGTGTCGATACCTTTCTGGTGACTTAGTTCTTCAAGCTGTTCATCTTTCAGCAGTAATCTTCATCATCATCGTATGGTCCAAGGAACAAAGTGATCATTTACAAGATCAGACTTCCATAGCAATACTTCCCCAGAATCAAATTTGTACTTTCTGTACTTTTTCTCGTTTTCTTTCAAAAGACAATTTTAGACATTTTGTTAAGTGAAACAGCTGTCAAAACAGAATTCGTTGATGTTGATCCTTTAAGGAGTCGAAGCATATTATGCAAATGCCGCTCTGTAAGACCTCTAAATTTTTAACATATTATATATATATTTTTGTATATTTTATTCGAGTTATATATTGGTTATTATATATTTTTCTACTTTTATTCATGATCATAAAATATACTCTTTTGTAGCTTTGATTTTTTGAGCAAAAAAAATGCCAAACGCTAGAAACTTCCTTCATAAGTTTTGACCTAGACAAGTTTATCTTCGATTTGGTATATCATGTCCCACTCAAATGTGTCTTCTTGTATTCTATTTGCTTTACACAACTTTGGGGTCAATTTAGGCCATGAAATTATCTACCGTGAGACTTGTCGCAACTTCCAACTTGAATTCGGAACTCCACATCGATCCAACCTAAATGAACTAATATATGATTTCGACTATTTTTTTAGCCTACTACACACGTGCCTAGGGTGTCTTACTAAATCGTGGTCCCATGTGCTATTTAAATTCAAATGGCACATAAGACCTTTTATGTAACTTTTATAGCCTATTGACAATTTAGGTAATTTTTATTGAGCCTAAACTCGCCCAACAAGCTGTAGGGGACTTGATAGGGTCATCCCTATGTAGAAAGGCCACCTTAGATTTTTTATTTATTTATTTAGATTTATTGAGTAAGTATTGGGTTAAACTCCAACAAAGAAACTCTACAAATCCAAGTTCCTATATTTGAAAAGTTTTAGATTCACGTGTCAATCTCTCTTGTACTAGGACTCCAAATCATAAAAAACCTACCCAAAACCCTGTTGCATCAACCCATGACTGACCCCCATCTAGACCGGGTATATATAACACCTAAACCTAACCGAAAACCCATCCTACAAACCCTAACCCGACCCCTACTTCTTGCCGACCTGCGGCCACTACTGTCCCTCTTCTCGATGTTGTTCCGACCCTTTGCCAACCACTCTAGGCCTTTCCACCTCAGCCTCAACGTTCCCAAGACCACCCTTCACCCTCCCAAGGTCGTCCACCACCTAGAACCACCCCTACAAGCCGCGACAGCAGCCCAAAGTCCACCATAACTTATTGTCCGAAAACACAGCAGGTATGTCTGTTTTGTAAACGCATTTTCTCCACTTCCAGAAATTGAAACTTCACAAATTAAAATGCTGGATTCCTATATATGTCTACTACTTCCTGTAAAATTTCATGTCAAAATTTTTTCTAGATTTTTCGGGGCACACGTTTTACCAAAGGGTTTCCATAATTGACACTGTTTAGTGCACGAAGGTTTGGATCTTTATAACTTCACTTTTACCATTGAAATTATATATGAAATGATTTCGATTATGTACAATCCCCTTCAATTACTTTTTCATATATTTCTGTTTTAATGCTTGAATCATCACATCTTTGAAGAACAAATTCTGCTGTAAAACGAAACATCAAAATTACCATCTTGTGAGTCCCAAAATGTTTTGTGTGCATCCAAGACCCAATATTATTGATCATCGACTTATGATCATGAATATATGATAATTTAAATAATTGTTTGCCATTTATTTCAGAATATTAAAGTTATTTTATTTATGGTTAACAAGGTTCCAATAACGTTGATTTATCAATGTTGATAATAGATTGATCATGAGATGGTTTCTAAATATTTTTTATGCAATTATATTTCCAGAATATTAATGATTTATTTTAGAATTAACACTGAATATTTTATATTTATATTTTGTGGAATTTTGTTAGTCGTAAGAAGGAATATTATGACTAGTTATGTTATTGTGACCAATATATATAACCCTATATATATATATATATATATATATATATATATATATATATATATATATATATATATATATATATAGTAATAATATTAGTGTGGTTATTAATATTAGTTATATATTTATAGATGTTCGTGAGAAAAAAAAAAATTTGGCGCCATCCACATCCTAAATAATAAAAAAATTGGATGTCATCTAATATGGCCCAGAAAAAAAAATTTGGACGTCATCTAAGATGCCACCAGTCTAGAATTGTGTATATCTCCTTTCTGATAAATATTCAAAATTTGTACTCTTCTGCATAAATGTACCAAATTTTATAACTCTATATGAAATTTTCTGCACAATATATTGAAACCCCCCTCCCCCTTTTTATGGTACGGCTAAGGTGGGCTCTCTCTCATCCTCCATTTACTTTTTGTTTTGTGGTCAATAAAGGGCCAAAACCCCCACTTTTCAAGTGGTTGAAAAAAAATACAATTCCCAAATATTATATATTTCCGAAAACATATTACTAGAATAACTAACAGTCAACTGATTATTCTAGGTCTTCCATGATTAGGTAGGTTGCCCTTCATATGTGCAATTAAAATAATAATAATAATCAGGATCGACCTTGGCTCAGGACTGTCAGGACGACCGTCCAGGACCCCATAAAATATGAGAGCCCAAAAAAAATTATATATATATATATATATATATATATATATATATATATATATATATATATATATAAGAACTAATATGTAACATGATCCTCTTTTTCCATAGAACAATTCTGATGTAGTGGTTAGTATATTAAACTTGCAGACAAGAGATCCTACTTTCAATTCTTGGTTGTAATATTTTTTAAAATTATTTTTATTTTAATATTTAATATATTATACATGAATTTCATTTTAAAAATTTGCCCTAAGCTTTCCATGGACTCAGGACCAGCCCCTGATAATAATACAAACTTCCACAGTTCACCTAAGAATATCATTCTTGAAAGGCATAGATTAATCTAAATATTCGTTTTGTCATTGAAAAATTAGATGTTTTCGGTCTTAAATTAAGAAACTAGTGGAGAAATAATTCTGACTACCGAGTGTGGAAATAGACACAGTTGGCTCCAAAATGAACTCCTGTCATTGTGCATTCAAGTTTTTGTGAACAGGTGTACCTCTAAATCTCAGGAAAATAGTCATGTGGACCAGGGAATATTCTGCATGCATCTAGAGTTATGGAAAAAGCGTTGACCAGTTTTGGTAGCAGAGAACTGGAAGTAACTATAAATCATGGGTTGGAAATGAAAACTCATTTATTTTATATGTTTAGTATAAAGAAAGCAAAATAATTTTCATAAATTAAAAAAAAAAGTGGTTTTTCATCCAATCAAGAATTTTCTTTTTCCACAGAATTTACTTTTCTTTCCGATTTCTTGTCCTCTCCTAACATCAGAAAAAAAAAAGGGACGAAAATTACTATTTTCTAAGTAAAGGAAACAGAAAATTTACTGTTCAGATAATAATTTAATTAATATTAGTTTAGACGATAGAAGTTTTGGAAATTTTGTAAAACAATAAAATCCGACAGTCCGTCTGTCGGAAAATGAGCATGCTCAATTTCCGACAGACAGTATGCTCAATTTCCGACATACCATTTGGCTGAAATCAAAGAGAAAGTAACGGTGGTTGGGGTTGAAAGAAAGGGGTTGGGTGGGTGAGTTGGGTTGGGTGGGTTTGGTTTTTTTTTTTTTTATGGTTTAATTGAATATGATGGTGGGTGGGTTGGGTTACTTGATTGTTGGTTTTTTAAGGTTTGATTTTTTTTGTTGGGTTGAGGTGAGTTATTTTTTGTTGGGTTTCTAACGTTACAATTTGCAACGTTACGATTCTAACGTTACAATTCCAACGTTCTAATTCCAACGGCTATATATCATCTATAAGTATCAAACCACTTCACAACAATTTTCTCATTCACTTCACAGCACTCACTTCACAGCACCTCTCCCATTCAGTAAGAAGTTTGTCAAGTATTTCGTTGAAAGCCGAAGCTCCTCTCTTCCTACAGAAAGTTCATCTTGTTGTCAACATGGATGAAAATCTGACAATCCTATGCTCGCTTGGAGGTGTACTAAATGGGTTAGCGTATCAAGGGGGTTTAACCCAAGTTCTTTTAGTTGATCGAAATATTTCGTTTCTTAGTTTACATAATCTAATTATTGATCAATATTCTATCGACTACGAATTTATATTAATACATATTTTCGTATCTAATTGTATAAATGTAGATAGTGAAGATGCATAAAAATTTGTTCTTCAAGTGAATGCACAATCACCGTATATTAATATCTATGTCACTCCGCCCCCATCTATGAATGTAAGTAATATACCTGCTTGTAATACTTTTAACGCTGGTCCTAGTTCTTCTCATCAAGTTATTCCATTTACTGAAGAAGAACATGTAGTAGATGATGTTAATAACGATGACGAAAATAGTGATGATCTAATTGAAAATTTAGATGATGAATTTGATGATTCTGTTGATAGCCTTAGCACTCCTGAATTATTTATTGGAAAACAATTTGAGAATCGTTCTAAATTTAGAAGTTTTATTAGTGATCTAGCAATTAGACGTAATTTTACTTGTTCAGCTACGTTAAATAATACTACTGGAATTATATATAAATGTAATAGTTCAAATTGTCATTGGAGGGTATACGCTAAAGCCATAGGTAGAGGCGAAAGATTTTCTATTGCAACGCTAGAAAATATTCATTCTTGTTTAGGTGGACTTACAACTGGTTCTCATCCATTAGCTACCACTGTATGAGTTAAAAATCAGATTATTGATAAAATTCGAGATAATCAGTCATATAGTCCATCTTGTGTTGTAAAAGATATATTTAGGGAACATCGAATACATATTAAATATTGTAAGGCTTGGAAAGCTAGAGAACTTGCTCTATCCGAAATAAATGGTAGTTATATTGATGCATATAGTAGTCTCGAAGAGTATGGTCTTAGAATTATTGAGACAAATCCAGGTAGTCAATGTTTTATGAAGATTACAGAAAATAATAGGTTTGAAAGAATTTTTATTTGTTTCAAGGCATGCATTGATGGATTTCTAAGGGGATGCTTACCTGTGATTAGTATTGATGCTACTTTTCTTTCCTCTAAATATAGAGGTATTTTATTTATTGCTTGTGCTCATGATCCTAACTATCAACTATATCCTATTGCATATGCTGTTGCTGAGAGTGAAAACACTGATTCTTGGAATTGGTTTTTAAACGGTTTAAGAATATCTTTTGAAAGATTTTTTGATGCCTGGAATACATTTTCTTTTATATCGGATAAACAGAAAGGATTGATAAATGCCATGCGTGCTATTTTTCCGGAATCGCCTCATTTTTTCTGTATTCAACATTTTAAAGCAAATTTGAAATCAGTATGTAGATCAAAACATTTTCAACGTAGCTTGGACTCTCTTGCAAGATGTTATAATGAAACATATGCAAATAATTGCTTGGAGATGATTAAAGCTGAAAATGTTGATGTTTACAATTGGCTCGTTGGAGTAAATGATGAAAATCGTGTCTTCTCACACTGAATTACAGCGTATTCTCCTTGTCCAAGACTAGATATTAACACGTCAAATCTTGCTGAATCTTTCAATAACTGGATTAAAAATCTTTGAGATAAACCAATAACGACACTACTTGATGGTATTCGAGCCAAGATTATAACACTTCAGGACAAAAACAGACAACAAACTGAAAATCTTGAAACAAATTTTTGTCCAAAGATGTTAAAAACGATGGCTCGTATCACAAAAGAAATCCATCAGCTGAAAATGTTACGGATAGTGGGTCATTTGTTTGAGATATTAGATCGTCAAACAAATAGAACATATGTTGTTCGTTTAAATAAAAACTATTGTTCATGTTTAAAGTGGTATCATACTTTTCTTCCATGTGTACATGCATGTTATGCTTGTAATTGTTGCAATATCAGGATTGAGCATTACTATCCAGCTATATTTTCAAAGGAAGCATTAAAAAGTGTCTACGTGCCGCACTTGGAGCCAATTCCAGTCCCTTACAACATTCAAAGTGCATTGGTTAGAGGCGACATTGGAGTACCAGATGTACGACGCAAAGCCGAAAGACCAAAGAAGAACCGTACTATGGCGAAGGATCAATCTTCAAGAGATCTCCGATGCAGTAATTGCAATGGTTTAGGACACAATAGAAGGAGTTGTAGAAATCAACCAAGAGAATGAATAGGAAACATCATGTGAAGTATATGTAATAGTTTGTAAAAGAAAGGAGACTTTTATATAAATGAAAATAAAACATCATACAAGTTCATAATTTACATCTATCTTCCTTGTCTGTCCAATTCCCAATAGTCTGGACGATCAACTTCTCTGAGATTGAGTCGGGCTCTCCTCCGCATCGTATCCTCCTGGAGGAGAGGAAAGTGGTCTACCGATAGAAAAATGCTCGTAGGACCAAACCTAAAAAATATATAATATAAGTGTACAAATTTTAAATATATAACAAAATTTAAATATATACCAAATTCAAACAATTTTTCTACCTGAATCAATGTAGCACATCCGTTTAAATTTTTCATCAATTTGTCATTCGAATGGAACTGCACAAAGTCTGACATAGCACTATATAGATATGCCAGCATTGACGCTCCCCACGCATGACTCGTCGGTTCCGTCAGATCATTCAGAAATGATAGAAACCGTAAATTTACCATATCCGATGCGTCGGGAAACAAAAAAGCATTAATAAGGCCTAGCAAATAGGCTCTAGTGCATGCAATGACCTGAACAGAATATGAAAAATATTATATTAGCTAAACTAAATTGATATATAATTTACGTGCACAAATATTAACCACAAATGTAATACTTACCCGTTCCTCATCAACTGATATTTCTTGGTCACCGATACGATCTATGTGCATAAAATTCTGCCGGAGCCATGTATACGACACTAGACCTTTGCCTTTCAATTTTGGTGCCTCCACACCTAGGTAGGTCATGATCGCTGTCTCACCAGAAAATTGTTCATCAAATATTATAGGTTCACCTGTGATAGGTAGACCTAAAATATTTGCAACATCTTTAAGCACAATAGACATTTCTCCAAAATGTAGCTTGAACGTATTTCGTCCGGGCCACCAGCGCTCCACTAGACTCAGAATCAAGTCTCTATCGTGACGTAGAAAACGTATTTGGTCAAGGTACTGAAAACCAAATACGTGCAATAAAGCTTCTTGGTCACTAGTCAATTTCCAGAAACCAAGTTGGCCCTCAAAGCGCCATGTATTGTGTTCTCGAAGCCGCACTTCCTTTTTATAATCACATAGCTATATATAAAATATACAAACTATATTATTACTAAACATATAAAATAAAAAATTTATTGACTACCACAATTAAAAGTATATATACCTCTCCAGTAAATATCAGACTAGATATGTGCGACTCGCGTTGCTGCTTAATCAATTCTGTAGTTGGCCCCCCTGGTATACGACCATCGTTTTGGGTAGCCATCTGAAAAAAGATGGTTGTCAAAATGCATATGTAAGAGCATGATAGATTAGACTTTCGGTTTATATATGATTAGGGTTTGGATTATGTTAGGGTTAAGTTCGGATTGAGATTAGGGTTAGGATTAGGAAAATGGTTTGGATAAGGTTAATGGTTTAGTTTACGGGTTAGGGTTAAGGTTAATGTTAGGTTAAAGATTTAGCTTAGGTTAGGGTTTAGTTACGGGTTAGGGAGATGATTGTCAAAGGGTTAAAGTAAAGATTTAGCTTAGCAAATTGGTTTGGATTATGTTAGGGTTAATGTTAGGTTAAAGATTTAGCTTAGGTTAGGGTTGGGGTCTAGATTAGATGTAGATTAGTCTAAAGGGTTAGAATTAGGGTCTAAATTATGTGTAGATTAGTCTTAAGGGTTAGGATTGGGATGTAGATTAGTCTTAAGGGTTAGGATTGTGGTCTAGATTAGTCTTAATGGTTATGATTGGGATCTAGATTAGGTTTAGATTTGTCTTAGGTTAGATGTTAGCATTAGAGTTAATATAAAATGCTAAAAGTATCATAATATAAAATGCTAACAGAATAGTAATATAAAATGCTAGATTAGATTTACTAACCAAGACGACTTCTTCTTCTTCTTCTTCTTCTTCTTCTCACTTCTTCTTCTTCTGTCTCCTTCTTATTTCTTCTTCTTCTCTGTTCTCTTCTACTTCTTGGTCACCTTTTCTCAGATCTACTTTACTCCCCTCCAACCACCCCACCCGCAACTTACTTTCACTATTAAAAACCAACCCAACTACAGACCCCACCCGCAAAGAAAACCGAACCAACGAAGGAAAAAAAACCCAACAACGAATTTCCGACATTGGGTCTGTCGGAAAATTGGTCAAGCCCAATTTCTTCGTCCAATTTCCGACAAACGGTCTGTCGAAAATTGGGCTTGACCAATTTTCCGACAGACCTAATGTCGGAATCTATCGTAGACGCTAATTTCCATAAATTTTATCGTTTTCGTTAATTTTATATAAAATTATATCAGTACAGTAAAATTTCTGTAAAGGAAAAGACCTTACCTTTCCTTTCCGGGAACCAAATGAGGCATAACACTATATTACTGCAGCGAAATCTGAAAATGCAATAAGAAGTAAAAGAAACAAAAAATGGGCAAAAATTATCGACCATAGGAGAACATAAATTTTCTGAGTATATATATATATATATATATATATATATATATATATATATATATATATATATATATATACATTTTTTTTTTTGAAGCAGTGAGTACTTGTGGCGAACTTGTCTCCACTGGGGCTCGAACTCCCGACCACTTAGACCGCATGCATCTCTCTTAACCACTAGGCTAGAGGTCATATATATATATATATATATATATATATATATATATATATGCTAATTAACTTCTAGCCTAGAGGTAGTGGTAGTGGTGAGGCATGCGACCCGAATGGTCAGGAGATCAATTCCCGGTGGAGCGTTCGCCACAATTAACTTCTTTCAAAATATATATATATATATATATATATATATATATATATATATATATATATATATATATATATATATATAAATATATATATAAATATAGCCAATGATCCCTAGTCTAGTGGTAGTGGTGAGACATGCGATCCGAGTGGTCAGGAGTTCGAATTCCAGTGGGAGTGATTCCGAAAACTAATTATCCTCAAATAGGTTGGAGTTGAGTCATTACTTTTCTATGTTTTGGTGCCAAAGGAATTGAGGAGGAAACGAAAGTGATTTTCATTGAAAAAAAAAAAATTAGAAGAAAGTGATTCCATCCAAACAGGTTTTAACTTTTGCACCTTTAAGTATTCATTTTCCCTTCCAAATTTTTTTGTAAGCACCGAAAAGAAATATCGACCGGAATTCTAATTTTCTAAAGGAAAAGAAATATCAAGAAATTAATTTTCTTTAGTTTCCATTCCGCGAACCAAACGAGGCCTTAATACTGAAAATCTACAATTGACGCATAATGATTTAGTTGATGAATATTTGAAAGTAGGTAATTGTGGCAAACGCTCCCACCGCTAGAGGTCATTTGCTCTGTGTGTGTGTGTGTGTGTGTGTGTGTGTGAAAACCTTGCATATAAAAGGTCATTCCCAGACGGAGGACTAAGTATAAAAGGTCCTTATATCAAATCTTGGTGATAACTTTTTTTAATTTTTCTTTTTTTTAGCTCTTTAATATTTTTTTAATATTATGTAGGGGGTTCTATTTAAAAATTTGTTCCGAGATCCTATGAGCTGAGGGCCGTTGCTGAATCTCGTGTCTTGAAGGAAGGAATTTCACTACACATTCTGTTGAAAAAGATAGAGAGAATTCTAAGAAGGTTTCTTTAGACGCAATTTTCTTCGCATAGTCCAGTTGTTTTAATGTCTTAATTTGCTTAGTTTCCAGGAAGCTAGAGAAGGTCCCCTCCCTGTTCCTATACAGTTCCCATCTCCATCCATCTCTGCTCTAGCTTTTCGTATCGCGGCACCTATTAAAAAGAAAAGATATCAGGTGCATGAACCTTTTGGAAAATACTGTGGCAGCTATTCCTGCCATCCAGAAAGTCTTATTAACCATTTCCTTAACAACCTGCTGAGAATCTCGTCCACTGACATGCATGTTTATGAGGTTGATATTCAGAGGTGGAGTCGGCAAATTCATGTAGAGATCAGACCTAAAAGAATAACTTTGTATCACCCAACTCAGCTGACTTTTGTGGTCAGCAAAAAAATGTATAATTTTTTTGGCTATTCGGACAGTCTCTGACTTGAACCGTGAAGAGGGTGTGGGTATATGTGTGAAAATTAAAAACAGTGGGTCCAAATAGCATATAACCCAGCGTTACAAAAAATAATAATAATGACTTTGTTGTTGGAGTGGGTGGGGTTCCCAACCTATGTGGGGAAGACCCCGGAGTGTGACGAGCGCCGTTCGATGTCGAAGAAGCTCGGGAAGTAGGCGACGCGGAGTCGCTGCTGCTGTTGATGCCCAGAGGGAGGTTCTGGAACAGGGGAGCCAAGTTCGGGCCGAACTCGGTCCCATGGCGAGTTCGGGCCGAACTCGGTCTAGCCACTCCAGGATTGTGGCGTGAGGTTCTGGTTGCTCGACACAGAGTTCTGGCCGAACTCTGTGTCGTCGGGGCTGATGCGGAAAGTTGGGTGATTTTTCACCATTGGATCTAATCCAACGGTCCAGGTTAGTTACGGGATTGGGGAGTTAAGTTGGGATTTCCAAACCCTAATCCACAATGTAACACAACAAGGAAAAGAGAGAGAAAAGAGGCAAGAGTGTTATTGCAACTTCGGAAGAGAAGACGGAGGATTGAAGGTCACTATTCGAAGGAGATCGTGTTCGGGTAATCTCTATTCGTCGTTCTCGCTCTTCATAGCCTTGTTATCATTGTTCTTACTTCTGAGTGTTGTGGGGATCTGATTTGGATCGGGAGGAGTTTGTAGATGGTGTAATTCTTCTATTCCATTAGTGGAGGCTTGTCAGGGTTGGACTCCGATCGTCCCGTGGTTTTTTCCCGCAAGGGTTTTCCACGTTAAAAATTCTCTGTGTCTGCGTGATTGTTTTTATGTGGTTGTTTTTGGGTTCGTGCGTTGTATTGCTCGGTCCTCTCGCAGGTACTCTCCGGTTTGGGGAAAGGTTTCCGCGCTTCTTTCCCAACAGACTGGTATCAGAGCTTTGGGTTCAAAGGGTGTCAGGAGTTGACAGAGAAACCAGAGAGGAGAGATGGACGCGAAGCCGGTGCGCATGGTGAATCTTAATGGCACAAACTATCACTATTGGCGGAGCAAGATGAAAGATTTGCTATTTGTCAAGAAGCTGTATCTACCGGTGTTTGCATCCGAGAAGTCCAGTGATAAATCCGAGGAGGACTGGACGTTCGAGCACATATATGTGTGTGGGTACATACGGCAGTTTGTTGATGAGAATGTGTACAACCACGTTGCCAATATTGAGCACGCGAAGACGTTGTGGGATAAGCTGGAGTCTTTGTACGCGAAGAAAACCGGGATAAACAAGTTATTACTGATCCGGACGATGATGGGTCTGCGGTACAAAGACGGGGCGTCTATTACGGATCACTTGAGTGAGTTCCAGGGCGTGGTTGACCAGCTATCTTCTATGGGAGTCAAGTTCGATGACGAGGTTCAGGGACTATGGCTGCTGTGTACATTGCCAGACTCGTGGGAGACCGTACGAGTATCTATGATCACTTCTGCTCCAGAAGGCGTGGTCAGTCTGGAGTTTGCCAAGAGCGGGGTGTTGAATGAAGAGATGCGGAGACGTTCTCAGGGCACTTCATCAACATCCCATCACTCAGAGGCACTTGTTTTAGAGAGCCGCGGAAGGGGAAAAAGCAGGAGTCCAGGTGGTGGCAGAGACAAGAGCAGGGGGAAGTCCAAGGGTCCTTACGAGGACTCAGAGTGTTACCATTGTGGCAAGAAGGGCCACATCAAGCGGAACTGTTTCGCTTGGAAGAGGGAGAAGAAGGGCGACAAGGGGAAGCAAGAAGAGAACACTACAGCGGCGGCCTCGGTGCATGGAGGCGATGTGATCATCGTAGGTGATGAGGTCATTACAAACCTCGCCTGCGATGACAATTCTTGCCTGGTGGACTCAGGGGCTTCAGCACATGTATCTCACAACCGGGCACTATTTGCTACTTACACGACAGGCGACTGTGGCGTGTTGAAGATGGGCAACGGAGATGTGTCAAAGGCGGTTGCTATTGGAGATGTGCATTTGAGAACGAAGACCGGTGCAGTTCTTGTTCTCAAGGATGTTCGTCATGTCCCTGATATTCGTTTCAACCTGGTGTCGGTTGGAAGGTTGGATGACGAGGGATTCTTTAATCTCTTCGGGAACAGTCATTGGAAGCTTTCCAGAGGTTCGATGGTGATTGCCAGAGGAAGCAAGAAGTCCGGTCTCTACTATATGGAGGGGAGCACACAGGGGACACATGAGATGAACGCAGTCAGTGATGCGTCTACCGAGTTGTGGCACAGGAGGCTCGGCCATATCAGCGAGAAGGGGATGAGCTACTTGGTGAACAGGAAGGTGATTCCAGGGCTCAAGTCTACAAAGTTGGAGAAGTGCACGCACTGTTTAGCTGGAAAGCAAAATCGGGTGTCTTTCCAAAGTCACCCAAGTTCGAGGAAGCCGGCGTTGCTCGAGTTGATTCACTCGGATGTCTACGGTCCTATGAAGGTAAAATCTCTTGGTGGTGCTTCTTACTTTGTAACCTTTATTGATGACTGTTCCAGGAAGGTTTGGGTCTATGCCTTAAAGACCAAGGATCAGGTGCTGCCTACTTTCAAAGAGTTTCAGGCCTCTGTTGAAAGAGAGACAGGCAAGAAGTTGTTATGTGTTCGGTCCGACAACGGCGGCGAATACATCGGTCCCTTTGATGCGTATTGCAGAGAGCAAGGGATACGACACCAGAAGACTCCGCCAAAGACACCTCAGCTCAATGGTGTAGCGGAGCGCATGAACAGGACACTGATGGAGAGGGTGCGGTGTTTGCTGTCAGAAGCAAACTTGTCGAACAATTATTGGGGTGAGACTCTTCTCACAGCTGCTTATATTATTAATTTGTCTCCTAGTGCTCCTTTGTAGGGTGATGTGCCTGACAAAGTATGGTACGGCAAAGAGCCGTTATACAATCACCTGCGGGCGTTTGGTTGTAAGGCCTTCGTGCATGTACCGAAGGACGAGAGGACCAAACTTGAGCTGAAGACGAGGCGATGCGTCTTTGTCGGCTACGGTCGGGATGAGTTTGGCTATAGACTCTACGACCCCGTGGAAAGAAAGCTCTACAGAAGCAGGGACGTGGTGTTCGTCGAGGATCAGACCATGACCAACACTCAGGATTCCGAGACGCCTTCTGAGGCTGAGGAATTGCCTGAGTTAGAGTCATTTCACTTTGAGCAGTTCCAGAGGACATCGCAGAGGATCCAGTTACAGGGGAGCCGGTACATGGAGTTGCTCCCAACCTTGATCATCAGCCTGCTGATGGTGGTCAGGGTGTCCCTCAGGAGGATGAGCATGCCGGGGAGGCAGTTCTTGAAGGGGAGGAGGCTGTCGGTATACAGCCAGCACCAGTGGCTCCACTGAGGAGGAGCAACAGGGATCGTCGACCATCTACGAGATACTTACCGGATGAGTATGTGCTATTGACTGACGGGGGAGAGCCCGAAAGTTTTGCAGAGGCTATGGAAGACGAACACAGGCAGGAGTGGATGGAGGCTATGCAGGAGGAGATGAGTTCCTTACACCCCAATTCCACTTATGATCTGGTGCGGTTGCCAAAGGACAAGAAGGCTTTGAAGAATCGATGGGTGTTCAGAGTAAAGCAGACGGAAGATGCTACTCGCCCTCGATACAAAGCGAGGCTGGTAGTCAAAGGCTACGGTCAGCGGAAAGGCGTAGATTATGATGAGATCTTTTCGCCTGTCGTCAAGCATTCGTCTATTCGGGTGGTGCTAGCATTAGCAGCCAGTCTCGACTTGGAGGTCGAGCAGATGGACGTGAAGACGGCATTCCTCCATGGTGATCTTGAGGAGGAGTTGTACATGGATCAGCCAGAGGGATTCTGCGAGAAGGGCAAGTCACATTTGGTCTGCTGGTTGAGGAAGAGCTTGTATGGTCTGAAGCAGGCTCCGAGACAGTGGTACAGAAAGTTTGAGTCGTTTATGGGGGAGCATGGTTATGCACGGACGACATCGGATCATTGTGCATTTGTGAGGTATTTTGCCGAGAATGATTTTATCATTTTATTGCTCTATGTAGATGATATGCTATTAGTGGGTCGGAATGCCACTAGGATAGCGGAGCTGAAGCGCCAACTGGGCGCGACCTTCTCTATGAAGGATTTGGGCACAGCGAAGACTATTCTTGGGATGGAGATCAGCCGAGAGAGAGAGTCCAAGCTGCTACACTTGTCCCAAAAGAAGTACATTCACCGGGTACTTCAGCGTTTCGGGATGGACGGGTCGAAGAAAGTGAGTTGCCCCCTTGCGGCCCACTTTAAGTTCACTGAGGAGCAGTGTCCATCTACCGAGGACGAGAAGGAAGATATGGAGCGGGTTCCATATGCTTCAGTTGTGGGGAGTCTGATGTATGATATGGTGTGTACGAGGCCAGATATTGCTCACGCAGTTGGTACGGTTAGCAGGTATCTTTCAAATCCTGGAAGGGTGCATTGGAGTGCGGTCAAGTGGATTCTACGATATCTTCAGGGCACTGCTGATTGGAGACTTTCCTTTGGTGGTGACGAGCCGAAGCTGGTTGGGTATACAGACACTGATATGGCTGGAGATGTAGACATGAGGCGATCGACTTCGGGCTACGTAATGATGTTTGCGGGAGGAGCGGTGTCGTGGCAGTCGCGGTTGCAGAAGTGTGTTGCCTTGTCGACGACGGAGGCGGAATACATTGCAGCGACGGAGGCTTGCAAGGAGCTGTTGTGGATGAAGAAGCTGTTGCAGGAAATAGGGCTGAAGCAAGAGCAGTATACTTTGCTTTGCGACAGTCAGAGTGCTATCCACCTTGTGAAGAATCAGACGTTTCATAGTCGGTCCAAGCACATTGAGACTCGATATCATTGGATACGGGATGTGGTTGAGAAGAAGGACGCGGCGCTTGAGAAGGTTCATACAGATGACAACGGAGCTGATATGTTCACGAAGATTCTACCAAGGGAAAAGTTTGAGTACTGCAGGCAGATCGTCGGGATGACGACATCCTCCCCATAGTTGTGAAGGGGGAGATTTGTTGGAGTGGGTGGGGTTCCCAACCTATGTGGAGAAGACCCCGGAGTGTGACGAGCGCCGTTCGATGTCGAAGAAGCTCGGGAAGTAGGCGACGCGGAGTCGCTGCTGCTGTTGCTGTCCAGAGGGAGGTTCTGGAACAGGGGAGCCGAGTTCGGGCCGAACTCGGTCCCATGGCGAGTTCGGGCCGAACTCGGTCTGGCCACTCCAGGATTGTGGCGTGAGGTTCTGATTGCTCGACACAGAGTTCTGGCCGAACTCTGTGTCGTCGGGGCTGATGCGGGAAGTTGGGTGATTTTTCACCATTGGATCTAATCCAACGGTCCAGGTTAGTTGCAGGATTGGGGAGTTAAGTTGGGATTTCCAAACCCTAATCCACAATGTAACACAACAAGGAAAAGAGAGAGAAAAGAGGCAAGAGTGCTATTGCAACTTCGGAAGAGAAGACGGAGGATTGAATGTCGCTATTCGAAGGAGATCGTGTTCGGGTAATCTCTACTCGTCGTTCTCGCTCTTCGTAGCCTTGTTATCATTGTTCTTACTTCTGAGTGTTGTGGGGATCCGATTTGGATCGGGAGGAGTTTGTAGAGGGTGTAATTCTTCTATTCCATTAGTGGAGGCTTCTCAGGGTTGGACTCCGATCGTCCTGTGGTTTTTTTCCGCAAGGGTTTTCTACGTCAAAAATTCTCTGTGTCTGCGTGATTGTTTTTGTGTGGTTGTTTTTGGGTTCGTGCGTTGTATTGCTCGGTCCTCTCGCAGGTACTCTCCGGTTTGGGGAAAGGTTTCCGCGCTTCTTTCCCAACATTTGTATCCATATATAAATTAATGCATGCGCGAGGTTTTATGTTGTTTAACTTTGCAATGAGTAAAGCTCCTGACAAATTATGCTGCATAGCGATGTATAGATCTCGATCGGACTTCAAGCGGGCTTCTTGAAGCTACACTTATATGAGCAATCGAAAAAGAAGAAGAATACAGCAGTAAATGTAAGTTGAATTAAGAAGCCATAGCTGTTTTTTTCCCTTCCTTTGAGGGATATTTACGGCGGACCCTTGTAGGCTTGGGAGCCAATTCCATGTATTAACACCGTGCCACCACGAGTGACCCTTTTGGAAAGTGGTCACTCTTTCATCTTCTTTTGTGGTTTGGGCGTGGGCCTAAGAGAATTGTTGGACATGTAAACTCCCAGTTTTGAAGTTAAGATTTATAATTATAGTCTAAAAAGTTAATATTTATCATGTAAATATTTCAGAATTTAAAATTAAATTTATTTAAATAATTAGCTAACCAAAAATTCTAAACCTTTAATAATAAATCCTAACTAAGTACTAATATTTAAAATTAGTCCTAATTTTAAACATTCTAATAAAATATATACCTAAATTTTTATCTCACAGCCCTCCCATTCATCAAATGCCTAGTAAGAACTGTGAAGATGCTAACTAGCTTCCTGGGCATTTTTCCACACATTCATGGCCTATGACTTTTCACATCAATTGAGCTTCCATACATCTATAAATACATCTCTCTCCAATTCTGGAATTGCACATTGCTATAATTAGCATTCTTTCACACAGATATTCTAAATATTGAATTATCTTTTCCAAATTAACGATAATGTTCGCATCAAGGTAACGAGTTATTGAGTTTGGATATATTGTTTCTATGTACGTTAAAGCTTTCCAGTCATATGATCTTCCAACTCTCGTGTCTCATTTACCCTATATATATCTGTATAACTTCTATCCATTGCAGAGGTATTCAGCATCACATTATTGAGTGTCGAACAAACGTATCACGCAATCCAAACATGAGGAAGCTACGGAATGGCTATCTATTTCCTGAGGTGGTCATATGTAAACTTCAACTTTAACCATAGAAATATATATAGATCTGCCAGTTACATAAATCTAGCTGAACACACACACACTCTCTCTCTCTCTCTCTCTCTCTCTCTCTCTCTCTCTCTCTCTCTCTCTATATATATATATATATATATATATATATATATATATATATCAAATGACCTCTAGCCTAGTGGTTAAGAGAGATGCATGCGGCTTGAGTGCTCAGTAGATCGATTTTCGATGGGAGCCTTCGCCACAATTACCTTGTTTCAATATATATATATATATATATATATATATATATATATATATATATATATATATATTTGTTTCAATATATTTTTTTTTGAAGAAAGGGTACATTTATTGAGAAAAATACTTGGAATTACATCACACGCCTGTAGGCACTTTGTTGCTACATCAAACAGCTATCCGACTAGGCAGTTGAGGTCATACACAATGCTACATATTATACCACCAATGGAAGTTGATTTTCCTTCAAAGATTCTCATGTTCCGTTCACGCCAAACATGCCAGACTGCAGCAAGTAATCTAAGTCGGGCTTGTCTGTATTGAGGTTGGCTTCTGGACTTCAATGCATTGATCTCGTCGAATATGGTCTGTAGACCAAGTCTTGTAGAGGCTGTGATGCCAATTTGGACCCTGCAATGTTGCCAAATAACACTCGATACTTCACATCTGAAGAAGACATGGTCTCGTGATTCAGTCTCTCGGTCGCAAAACACGCATCGAGAGTTTGTGAGAGGAATGTTGAACCGAACCAATCTCTCTCTAGTAAGGAGACGATCCCGAATGGCCTTGTAGAGGCACAATTGCATTTTGAGAGCCGCACCCTTGGTCCAGACCACCTCCGACCAGGGCACTTGCTCATAACGCGTTCTCAGCTGCTCATACACCAATCGGGCACTGAACTCACCCGTCGGTGCACCCTCCCAACTCCAGCGGTCACAGGGTGCCGCTGGATCCAGTGGGATCCTCCTGATCTCTGCATTCAGCCATCTCCCCACCTGCCTGGCGCTGGTGTTCCACGCACCGTTACGAATGAGAACAGCCAGCTTCTCTTCGTTACCTGTGAGTTCATATACCGGCCATCCTAGCATGTCCACTATGCTATGGTGATCCATCCACGGATCCATCCATAAGCTAGTATCATGTCCGTCATGAATGACCCGGTAGATGAGACGCTTCAGAGTAGGTCTCAGTCGAAGGATGTTTTTGAAGGTAACCGAAAAATTATTGTCCACCTCTTGGATCCAGAAATTCCTCAATTTTAGGTATCTATTCCGCGTCCACGTGGCCCAATTGGACTGCCCAACTAGAAAGCGCCAAGCAAGTTTAATTGAGGCAACCTCCCGCAGTACCCGTAAGCTCTGCAGTCCAACTCCGCCTTCCTCCTTGGATCGACAAAGTTCTTCCCAAGAGATAGTGTGGAACCCTCCTCTCCACACAAAGTCGGCGCACAATCGTTCTATTTGCTGTATGGTAGTAGTAGGCACATATATCGCTTGAAGCCAGTAAGCAGTAATGGCCGTGATAGTAGCTCGGACTAGTTCAACTCTGCCCCCGAACGACAGAATTTGAGACTGCCACCCTTCCACTCGCTTTTGAACATAGTGAATCAGCCCTGAGCAATCTGAATGTCGCACATAATTAATAGTGAGCGGTAAACCCAAATAACGGACAGGAAGCTCACCTCGTTCTATAGCCAATTTTTCGGACCACTGCTCCTGAGATGGACAATCTCTATTGAAATAGATACAGCTCTTATCTCTGTTTAAACAGAGCCCGGACAAACCACCAAACTCATCTAGAAGCTTGGTCAACGCCATGATGCCCCTCTCATTCGGCTCAATGAAGACCAGGAGATCGTCCGCATATATGAGATAAGAGATAATCGGCTCAACCCGTCTGTATAGCGGAGTAATATCTCTTCGATAAACTGCCAAGTCCATCATGCACGTGTAATATTCCATAACAACCGTAAATAAATACGGGGATAAAGGGTCGCCTTGACGAATCCCCCGATTACTCCCGAAATAACCATGGGGCTGGCCTTTGATAAGAATAGAGAAGGTCGGCGACGTAATACACGTCCTGATTCTGTCAACCCACCAGCTCGCGAAGCCCATGCTGCATAACACGGCGCACAGGAAGTCTCTATTTACCATATCATATGCTTTCCTCAGGTCGAGTTTGAGGCAGCTCTTCTTGCCCCCGGGTTTGTTAAAGTCCCGAACCATCCCGTGTGCCATAAGACAATTCTCAGCTATAGACCGCCCTCTAATGAAGGCCGTCTGGTTCTCAGAAATAAGACCTTGCATGATGCCTTGCATTCTTCGGCACATGACCTGGGTAATAATTTTATAAAGGAAATTGCAGCAAGCTATGGGCCTGAATTCACCGAGAGTAGAAGCTCCCTCCTTTTTCGGAATCAGGCAGAGAAAAGTATGGTTAAGTTCTGTCAGTAGTCTACCTGTCCGAAAAAAATCATCCACAATATGAAGAATATGCCTGTTCAGTTGATTCCAATGCTTCTTGTAGAATGCCGCATTAAAGCCATCGGGACCCGACGCTTTGTTAGGATCAGCTTCCTTGATGATAGCATCTATTTCCTCCATAGTGACCCGTCTTTCCAGGATGGCATTACCCGACTCCGTCACTATGCGCTTGCAAAGAAGTTCGGGGAACTCCTTCCTGTAATTAGATTGATTAAAGAGCGTTTGGTAGTATTCTACTGCCTCCCTTACAATTGCTCCGCCCTCACTGATTTGTTGACCATTGGCATCAATCAGAGATGAGATCGCATTGGAGTGTTGTCTGGCGCGGACAGTGGAAATGAAAAATTTTGTGCATCGATCGCCTTCCTTAAGCCATTGGCAATTGGCGAGTTGTTGAAGTCTAATCCTGTCACGCCCCAGAACCAGAATACTGGAGAGCGGGAGCAGACATAGCCAGCTACGTATATTGAAATAGAATACATCTCAACTATACGGTCACGGCTGTCTAGATATGAGGGTTTACTACAAGCCAGCAGTCTCTTAAGGTCAAGCCTATTGTCTCAATCTCAAGCAATTAACAGAGTTACAAGATGTTAGAGCATCAAATATATATATAAGGCATCCCAAATATTACATATCGGATGATCATGAAGCTAGTCGTACAAAATGATAGGACTAGCAAGAGTTCGGTCATACATGATCAACCCTAGGATTTGTTAATCATGTTTACAGCCCGTAGGCAGACAGTAAGTAAATGTGCATCGAGCTAACAGGTGTTCGTCGGCTAAACGTCTCAAAAGAATAAATTTACATATAAGTGGATGAAAACAAAAAGGGAAAACCCACTCGTAGCCCGGGTTCCGTCTAGTGTTCACCATTGGGCTGGAAGCTTGGTAGATCCTCGGGAGCTGCTCCGAAATCTGGCCACACAAAGCCAGCTGGGTCAAACCCCAGAAAGAGCAAGTGCCACAAGGAGGCCACAAATAAGAACAAAAGCCAGCATATCAGAACATAAAGAAATAAAGGAAGTACAAGTAATAAAAGTACACGGAGCGATAAACAACTAGGGACGTGGAACCATTCCGGGAGCCAGGTTACAATCCTTAAACCAAACAAGGACCGGGATTGTACCCCTTCGCCTGAATAGCTCACTGTCTCTACCCATTTATCGTTAGAAATAAGTAAAACAATCATGATCAAGAGTTCCAGGTACAAGGGCTAGACAAGACTTAGACAGGGCTGGACACCATTCATTCACAATCGGCCAAGCAAGTACTACGGCTTACTACTTTAACTAACTAGGGTTATCACAAGCCTAATTACTAACAAGATACAAGTGAGAAACTCCCAGTCCCAAGCCCTGTAGACTATCCAGTTATCCTTCCGCGGGTTGAGAGTTATAGGTGGGTACATTGCCCGGGAGACAAATGTACCCTTAGGTGACTTAGATGGTGCAACACATGACAGTGTGCTGGAAATGTGCTCTACTCGTCGGCAAGTTACAAGTCCATTAAAGCGCCCAGATAACGAGATTGCCTGTGACTGGGAATTCTCCATGTTCTAGTTTGATCTAATCATTAGCCTAATCCAATTTAGCGCGAGTCCCTGGCCGTGGTACCCAGGAAGTCACGTCCTAGACATGATGCAAGACAAGACAAGTGGATTGTACAAGCAAGCAAGCAGGAGCATCTACGGTGTCAAGGCGGGTCAAGTTAAGTTATCAAGTCAAGTCAAGTCAGGAGTGCGCCGCCACGGCCACTATCAAGTTATCAAGATAATTCATGCCAGGTTGGTCATGTCAGGAGTGCACCACTACGGGTCACTGTCATGTTATGCTAGTTCCTTGTCATACCAGGCCATGTACAATAGTCATTCCAAGTATATTAAGTAAAATCAAGTTCATGATAAAAGGCGTAAGGATATAAAATGGACGTAAAATATCTAATAAAATACCAATATATATAGGACTATAGAAGAGCCAAGCTTAAAGAAATAAACAATTCATCATAGACAAGTAGGTTGTGCAAGGGGTCAGGGGTTGGGCTGCGCAGGGTATGTACTGCGCATGGAAGAGCTGCGCAAGAGTTGCCTTGTGCAAGGGTTACCTTGCGCAAGGGTAGACTGCGCAGGGGGTCAAGGGGCACAGGGTTACAGGAGCACAGGGGATGCCTTGTGCATCAATTGGATTGCGCAAGGAAGGATTGTGCCAGGGTAGACTGCGCAGAGTATGGACTGCGCAAGGGGTCAAGTGCGCAGGGGTTACTTTGCGCATGGCTGGCTTGCGCATGGCTAGCTTGTGCCAGCCCAATCCAGCACAGCACAAAGCACTGGCTGAGCCCATGCGCAATCGGCCATGCGCTAAAGAGCACAGGCCGGGGTACGCAAACGGTCAAGTGCTAAAGAGCACTGGCCGAGAGCCTTCACCAAGGCTGAGATGAACTCCTCAAGAACACCAAAAACTTCAAATCTTCATAACTTAGCCAAATCAAAACCAAATCTAGATTTTCAAAGTTCTAACTTGAGTAAAATAGAATTCTCTTCCACATGGAAGCATCAAAACATGCAAAAATCAAAGTTTAATAGATCAAAACCAAGGATTTTCGAAAATGGTTAAAACCTAGATCTAGAAGAATGAAAGCTCCAAATCATAAAATATCAAGTTCTAAAGTTGTTCTCCATGGCCTAATCTAGTTAATGGACAAATAAAAAGTGGAGCTTATTTGATGGCAAGGTGCACTTGCCTATGGTGTGGTATTGTGTGGAAGAAGGAAGAAGAAGAAGAAGTTAGAAATTAATAGAGAAGTAATGAGGAGAGAGAATGGTAGGTGGAGTTTTAATAAGGGTGGGTTGTGGTTTGTTGAGGGAGGAGTGTAGGTTAAGGTGTTCCATTTATAATAAACCAAACCAAACCAATCCTACTCCAAAAAAATAAAACCAAGCCATGGTCCAAACCCATTTACGAGAAACCAAAATTCGCAAGTCGAGAAAATAAAATACGTGCCAAAATCCAAATACGAGCATAAATACGAAATACGGGAAATGAGGGTGACAACTCTACCCACCTTCAAAGAATTCCGTCCTCAAAATTTAATCAAGGAGCTAGAGATTGCCACGACAAGCTATACTAAGCACATACAAGCTACACTAAGCAGTTCAATCATACAATCATACAATGCAAGCAAGGAAGGGAAAGCGTAAGGCATAAGAAAGACATTATACCTCACGAGTCAAACAGGTAGGGATATCGCGATCGGATGTCGTCCTCACGCTCCCACGTTGACTCACCTAGAGAGTGATGGCCCAAGCAATACGGACTAAGTTAATAGTCTTGTTCTTGAGCGTCTATTCTCTCCGGTCCAATATAGACACGGGCCTCTCCTCATACGAAAGGTTGGTACCAACAACCAATTCCGAATGATATAGGATATGGCTCGGGTCCGGGATGTACCTCTTAATTGGAATACATGGAATACATCATGTACCTCACTTAGCGACGGCGGAAGAGCGAGACGATAGGACACATCACCTACTCGCTCTAGAATATCGAACGGCCCTATATACCTAGGAATAAGCTTTTCCCGTACGCCAAAACGAATGATGCCACGGGTAGGCGAGATCCTAAGGAATACATGGTCGCCGACAGCAAATTCTAAGGGACGCCGATGAGCATCGGCCCAATGGCGCTGGCGATCCTGAGCAACTCGGAGGTGATCTCTGACTCTCCTGACCACTTCAACCGTCTGAGAAATCAGTTCTGGACCGAGCATCTGCCTCTCTCCGACATCGTCCCATGCTAACGTGGATCTGCACTTTCTACCATACAGGGCCTCGAAGGGTGCCATTCGGATACTGGCCTGGAAACTATTGTTGTACGAGAATTCCACCAGGTGCAGGTGATCCTCCCACGAACCACCGAAGTCAAGGGTACATGACCGCAACATATCCTCGAGAGTTTGTATAGTACGCTCTGACTGCCCATCTATTTGTGGATGATACGCTGAGCTGAACTTGAGACGAGTCCCCAAACTTTGATGAAGACTGCGCCAGAAGTGTGATATGAATCTCGTATCCCTGTCTGATACTATGCTGACTGGCACTCCGTAAAGTCTGACAATCTGCCTAAGATACATCTCTGCTAGCTGTGTCGTCGACTGTCCAACTCTAAATGGAAGAAAGTGTGCCACCTTGGTAAGCCTGTCCACAATGACCCAAATAGCATCTCTGCCTGCCGGAGATCTGGGTAACCCAGTCACGAAATCCATGGTAATGTGCTCCCATTTCCATTCTGGGATCGGCAAGGGTTGAAGAAGTCCAGCTGGCATCTGATGTTCAGCCTTGACCTGTTGGCAAACCAAACATCGAGAGACATACCGGGCTATCTCCCTCTTCATACCATTCCACCAAAAGTGCTAACGAATATCTCGGTACATCTTCGTGCCGCCTGGGTGAATGGAGTACTGCGAACTGTGAGCCTCTGCCATGACTTCCTGTCTGATATCTCCACTGGGTACACAAATACGAATGCCGTGTCGAAGTGTACCATCTTCATGGATGCATAACTCTGGCCTTCTCCCTGCCTCGCACTCTGCTCTGAGCCGCTGAATCTTGGAATCTGTTAACTGTGCGGTCCGGATCCTCTCAACTATGGTGGACTGAATCTGTAGGCTGGCCATCAAGGCCACATTGGAAGAAAGAATCACTTCAATTCCCATCTTCTGAAGATCTGCCAATAGCTCTGGTTGCGCCGTCAGGAAATAAACTCCGGCTCTCCGGCTCAACGCATCTGCTACAACGTTGGCCTTCCCTGGATGATACTGCAAATCCACATCATAGTCCACCAGTAGCTCGAGCCATCTTCTCTGCCGCATATTAAGATCCTTCTGGGTGAAAATATACTTCAGGCTCTTGTGATCAGTAAATATCTCCACTCTGTCTCCGTACAAGTAGTGCCTCCACAACTTAAGTGCAAACACTACTGCTGCTAGCTCCAAGTCGTGGGTCGGATAATTCTTCTCATGATCACGGAGTTGACGTGACACATAAGCAATTACCTTCCCATGCTGCATCAAAACATATCCCAATCCTCTGCCTGAAGCATCGCAGTAAACTGTGAATCCTTCGGTCCCATCTGGAAGTGTGAGAATGGGAGCCGTTATCAAACCTCGCTTTAACTTCTCAAATGATTCCTGACATTCTGCTGTCCAAACGAATGGCACATCCTTGCGGGTCAACTGGGTCATTGGCGCTGAAATTCTTGCAAAATCTGAGACAAACCGCCGGTAGTAGCCGGCCAATCCAAGGAAGCTGCGAACCTCTGCCACTGAGCTGGGTACTGGCCATGACTCGATGGCCACAATCTTCTGGGGATCCACTTCCACTCCTCCTCTGGTAATGATGTGACCCAAGTAAGAAATGCGATCGAGCCAGAACTCGCATTTACTGAACTTGACGTACAACTGGTACTCTCTAAAAATCTGGAGGACAACTCTGAGATGCTGCTCGTGCTCTGCTTCACTCTTACTGTAGACCAGGATGTCATCAAGGAATACTATCACAAACTGATCCAAGTAAGGCATGAAAATACGGTTCATGAGATCCATGAACACTGCCGGCGCATTGGTCGCTCCAAAGGGCATAACTAGAAACTCCTAATGCCCGTACCTAGATCTGAACGCCGTCTTCGGGATGTCCTGCTCTTTGACTCTGATCTGGTGGTATCCTGACCACAAGTCTATCTTCGAGAAAACTGAAGCCCCCTTGAGTTGATCAAACAAGTCGTCTATCCTCGGGAGAGGGTATCTGTTCTTGATTGTCACTGAGTTCAAGGTACGATAATCTACACATAGCCTAGACGTACCATCCTTCTTTTTCACAAGAAGCATCGGGGCTCCCCAAGGTGATCCACTTGCACGAATGAATCCCTTGGTCCTGAGTTCTTCAATCATCTTGTACAAAATCTCCAACTCTGAAGGTGCCATTCTGTAGACTCGCTCTGATACTGGTGCTGTCCCGAGGATCAAGTCTATGGTGAACTCAATCTCCCGCTCTGGCGGCATCCCTGAAAGTTCCTCTGGGAAGACATCTGGAAACTCTTCAACTATCCGGGGCAACTGTACTGCTGCTACTGCCATCCGCAATACTGGAGGAGATGGCTCTACTGTGCCTCTGGAAAATAAAAACTCTGGCCCTCCGGGAATACTAAAGACAAATCTGCCAACATGGCAGTCTATCCTAGCATAATGGTTCCTCAACCAATCCATGCCTAGGACTACATCATAGTCTTCCATAGGGAACTCTATGAGCCTAGCGGAGAACTCTCTACCGCTAACTACGATCCGACACGAGGAAAACACTCGATCTACTCCCACAAGACCATTACCAGTAAGTATATTGAGCCTCACTGATAATGACTCGGGCTCCAATCCTATCTGTGTCGCGAATCGTGCAGACATGAATGAATGCGATGCACCAGAATCAAATAATACAGATGCTCGAAAGGTGTTAACGAGAATAGTATCTGCCACTACCTCACCTGGTACAACTTCTTCTTCCATGGTCATCATCATAGCCTGACCTCTAGCTGCGGGTCCCCTCTGCTGGAAACCCCTCTGTCGGTTCTGTGTTGGAGCCTGGGTGAACTGCTGCTGGTTCTGCTGCTGAAAGGCCTGGGCCTGGGGTGCCAATGGCCTCGGGTACTGCTGTTGCTGCTGCTGCTGGACTGGAACTGGGGCTGGTCCTCTCACCGAAGAACTAGAAAGGTTGGATGATGATGGACCTCCCCTATTCGGGCAGGTCCCTATCTGGTGGTCTGCTCCTCCACAAGCCAGGCACAACCCCTGTGCCCTACGACACTCTGCCACTACATGGCCCGGCTTCCCGCAATGAGAACATCCCACCGCGGAAGGCTGCTTCTGCTTCTGCTGCCGCGGGTACGTCGGGGTCGAATGCTAAACCGACGTCACTGAGGCCGCCCGCCTCGGAGTTCCAATGGTTATACCCCTAGCTGCCGGGGCTGGAGCTGAAGATTGGTGCATCTGGTTGTGGGACCGCTTCCTGCCTCCGGTCCTGTCCACAATTCTCCGAGAGGTATACTCATGCCTCCTTGCTGCCTTCAACACTGCATCGAACGTCTGGTGCTCGAACTGCTCCACAACTAATAATATCTCTAAATGCAGCCCCTGCTGGAACCGCTGGGCCCTATCGAATTCGGTTGCCACCAAGGTGGGGGGAACCTACTCAGCCTGGAAAACTCGGTCGCATAGCCATCGACCGTCCTGCCTCCTTGCTTCAAGTTGGTGAACCTGGTCTGCAGGTCGTACCGTGCCATCGCATCGAAGTACTTCGTCTGGAACCTCTCTCTGAACGTCGCCCAAGTGACTGGTGCTGCTAATCCCATGGCCTGAGCTGCCCACCAATTGCGAGCCAAGTCTAACAACTGTAGCCGTACCACCACCACCTTCTCATTTTCAGGTGTCCTAGCTGCTTCTAGAACCACCTCGGTATCTTGAAGCCAAGCGTCCGCGGTAATCGCATCTTCACTGCCGTCAAAGAAGGGAGGGTTCAAGCGCTTGAAACTGTTGGCCGCCTGATTCCCTTGGGGACCTCCTCGGTTTAGTGCATCATGAACTTCCTGGTGTAAGACGTCGCCTCGACGATCTTGGGATACAAGCAGTTCTCTGATAAGCCCTACCAAAGGTCCCTCATCCTGTCTAGCTGGTTGAACGGGCGAAGCTGCCTGAACTGGAGGTTCTGAGCCTCCGGGAAGCATAACTCGGGAGGCTACTCCAGAGTGCTGAGCTTGATCTTCCTGGCACTGGGGTGCTTGCTGAGCTTCCTCTGGCTGGTTGGCAGGTCCGGGAGCAATGCCGCTGAAGAAGACGACATAGGGAACAGTAAGGAAGGACCAGGACAGATCAACGATACAAGCATGTGATCAGGTCAAGATTCTCAGGAATTTGAAGATACGAGCAGAGATCAAGGGCGAATATTGATTGAGACATCTATTCGGTAAACCCTCACATTTCTTGAATGCCAAGACCTGTATGGGCCACCACTTAAACCATGTCACGCCCCAGAACCAGAATACTGGAGAGCGGGGGCAGACATAGCCAGCTACGTATATTGAAATAGAATACATCTCAACTATACGGTCACGGCTGTCTAGATATGAGGGTTTACTACAAGCCAGCAGTCTCTTAAGGTCAAGCCTATTATCTCAATCTCAAGCAATTAACAGAGTTACAAGATGTTAGAGCATCAAATATATATATATAAGGCATCCCAAATATTATATATCGGATGATCATGAAGCTAGTCGTACAAAATGATAGGACTAGCAAGAGTTCGGTCATACATGATCAACCCTAGGATTTGTTAATCATGTTTACAGCCCGTAGGCAGACAGTAAGTAAATGTGCATCGAGCTAACAGGTGCTCGTCGGCTAAACGTCTCAAAAGAATAAATTTACATATAAGTGGGTGAAAACAAAAGGGAAAACCCACTCGTAGTTCGGGTTCCGTCTAGTGTTCACCATTGGGCTGGAAGCTTGGTAGATCCTCGGGAGCTGCTCCGAAATCTGGCCATACAAAACCAGCTGGGTCAAACCCTAGAAAGAGCAAGTGCCACAAGGAGGCCACAAATAAGAACAAAAGCCAGCATATCAGAACATAAAGAAATAAAGGAAGTACAAGTAATAAAAGTACACAGAGCGATAAACGACTAGGGACGTGGAACCATTCCGGGAGCCAGGTTACAATCCTTAAACCAAACAAGGACCGGGATTGTACCCCTTCGCCTGAATAGCTCACTGTCTCTACCCATTTATCGTTAGAAATAAGTAAAACAATCATGATCAAGAGTTCCAGGTACAAGGGCTAGACAAGACTTAGACAGGGCTGGATACCATTCATTCACAATCGGCCAAGCAAGTACTACGGCTTACTACTTTAACTAACTAGGGTTATCACAAGCCTAATTACTAACAAGATGCAAGTGAGAAACTCCCAGTCCCAAGCCCTGCAGAATATCCAGTTATCCTTCCGCGGGTTGAGAGTTATAGGTGGGTACATTGCCCGGGAGACAAATGTACCCTTAGGTGACTTAGATGGTGCAACACATGACAGTGTGCTAGAAATGTGCTCTACTCGTCGGCATGCTACAAGTCCATTAAAGTGCCCAGATAACGAGATTGCCTGTGACTGAAAATTCTCCATGTTCTAGTTTGATCTAATCATTAGCCTAATCCAATTTAGCACGAGTCCCTGGCCGTGGTACCCAGGAAGTCACGTCCTAGACATGATGCAAGACAAGACAAGTGGATTGTACAAGCAAGCAAGCAGGAGCACCCACGGTGTCAAGGCGGGTCAAGTTAAGTTATCAAGTCAAGTCAAGTCAGGAGTGCGCCGCCACGGCCACTATCAAGTTATCAAGATAATTCATGCCAGGTTGGTCATGTCAGGAGTGCACCACTACGGGTCACTGTCATGTTATGCTAGTTCCTTGTCATACCAGGCCATGTACAATAGTCATTCCAAGTATATTAAGTAAAATCAAGTTCATGACAAAAGGCGTAAGGATATAAAATGGACGTAAAATATCTAATAAAATACCAATATATATAGGACTATAGAAGAGCCAAGCTTAAAGAAATAAACAATTCATCATAGACAAGTAGGTTGTGCAAGGGGTCAGGGGTTGGGCTGCGCAGGGTATGTACTGCGCATGGAAGAGCTGCGCAAGAGTTGCCTTGTGCAAGGGTTACCTTGCGCAAGGGTAGACTGCGCAGGGGGTCAAGGGACACAGGGTTACAGGAGCACAGGGGATGCCTTATGCATCAATTGGATTACGCAAGGGAGGATTGTGCCAGGGTAGACTGCGCAGAGTATGGACTGCGCAAGGGGTCAAGTGCGCAGGGGTTACTTTGTGCATGGCTGGCTTGCGCATGGCTAGCTTGCGCCAGCGCAATCCAGCGCAGCGCAAAGCACTGGCTGAGCCCATGCGCAATCGGCCATGCGCTAAAGAGCACAGGCCGGGGTGCGCAAACGGTCAAGTGCTAAAGAGCACTGGCCGAGAGCCTTCACCAAGGCTGAGATGAACTCCTCAAGAACACCAAAAACTTTAAATCTTCATAACTTAGCCAAATCAAAACCAAATCTAGATTTTCAAAGTTCTAACTTGAGTAAAATCGAATTCTCTTCCACATGGAAGCATCAAAACATGCAAAAATCAAAGTTTAATAGATCAAAACCAAGGATTTTCGAAAATGGTTAAAACCTAGATCTAGAAGAATGAAAGCTCCAAATCACAAAATGTCAAGTTCTAAAGTTGTTCTCCATGGCCTAATCTAGTTAATGGACAAATAAAAAGTGGTGCTTATTGATGGCAAGGTGCACTTGCCTATGGTGTGGTGTTGTGTGGAAGAAGGAAGAAGAAGAAGAAGTTAGAAATTAATAGAGAAGTAATGAGGAGAGAGAATGGTAGGTGGAGTTTTAATGAGGGTGGGTTGTGGTGTGTTGAGGGAGAAGTGTAGGTTAAGGTGTTCCATTTATAATAAACCAAACCAAACCAATCCTACTCCAAAAAAATAAAACCAAGCCATGGTCCAAACCCATTTACGAGAAACCAAAATCCGCAAGTCGAGAAAATAAAATACGTGCCAAAATCCAAATACGAGCATAAATACGAAATACGGGAAATGAGGGTGACAAATCCCCTCGAGATGGCGGAGGTGACGAACTTCGTTTTGAAGCTCGATTTCTTTCCCTGCATAGGCTTCGTCCAAGGGATTGTTTAGCAGCGCTAATTGAGTTGCTTTCAGTTCTTCTTCCGCGTGCTCCAACGGGCGGAGAGGTTTGCGCCTGTGCCATACTTTTAATTCTGCCTTTATCTTCTTCAACATTTGGACGAAGCAAAATTGTGCAGTTCCTGTAATACCCGATTGGAGACCCCTCTGAACCGCTTCCTCATATCCGGGTTAGACAGGCCAAGAGTTACAGAACCGGAACGGCCTTCTAGGAGGAGGAGGTTGCTGGTGTAGACGGATGAGAATCGGAGAGTGATCGCTCGTGCCGCTAGCCAACCCTTCTGCCTTGCTGTCGGGGAATTTGTCCAGCCAGTGACTATTGCAGAGGGCTCTGTCCAGTTGGCACACAATCCGGTTCGTAGACGAGCTATTATTCCATGTCCAGCGATGACCCGTCGTGGAGACACAATGAAGGCTAGAACTTAGTAGGCAATTTTTGAAGTCCGCAAGTATCTCCATTGGCACCTGGCGTCCTCCCCGCTTCTCTTCAGGTTCTAATATGGCATTGAAGTCTCCGCATAGGAGCAGAGGCGTAGGGTTCGCCAAATTTGTCGTAACCTGGATAATGTCCAACCATAACTGTTTCCTCCTTCTGCTGTCATTATGACCATACACAGCCCCAACCGCGATCTGCAATCCTCCTTTATTAGTGAAAACAATCACAATTAATTGCTCAGAGGTATACTTTACCTGGCCCGTCCACACGCGTGAGTCCCACATTGTCCAGATACGGGCCACCCCGCACTCCGAAAGGTTGTGAGCAGTCTCCCAATGATGCGGGATACGTGTCGTGAGCTTGGCACCGTCTTTTATTTTACTTTCTTACAGCATGACTATGGTACACTTGTGCCTCCTTGTTACTTCCTGGATCTCGTGTCATCTTCCTATGGAATTTGCTCTACGCACATTCCACGATATGATCGTCATTTATGATGTGGGATTGGCACCCTTATTTTTTGAGCTTTCCCGCGGGTGGGTCGGGGAAGCTTTACTGTGAGAGGAGGCAAGTTTACGTCCCGAAGTGGTGGCAGCCAACTCCTGTATGTCTCGAACATGGGCCACCCATTTCGGATTAGTGGTGGCCAGATCCGCATCAGGCGGCTCGTCGGGATTGGTACTTTGGTACTCCTCTTGCAGGTTTGTTTCCACATGTTCATGGCTAGTGGCCGGACGCTTCGAGGCGCGGTTGCTTCCTCCTGTGTCTTCACTGATTTCTTGATTCTGTCTTTGTGGATCATCCCGTTGGTTGGTTCTACCATGTTTATTAGCGGAAGGATTGTTGAAAATTACCAACGCCTGTGATGGATTTGGTTCCTCAGGCGCATCCTCCTTGGCCGGTTCGTCTGGGCCAGACCGTTTGCCCAAGACGGATGTGGAAATCCTCGCTGGGTTAGGGTTGGCCCCGCACACCCTCTCTCCCTCGTCCATGATAGTATCATGGTCCATCCTCATAGAGCTATCATTGTTAGTCTGCTGGCTCGGTGGATTGCTCCTCTCGTCCCTTTGTTGTTCTACTGGGAGATTCGTCTCTGTAGCTTCAATACTTTCACGACAGCTGGTCTTCGTGTGCCCAAAGCAACTGCATCTCTCACACGAAGGAGGAACCCATTCATATTCTACTTCTTGTTGTATCCATTCACCGGATGGAAGCACAATGTCAACAGATTTCGGTAACGACCCATTAGCAGCAATTTTGACGAATACTCGTGCATAGGACAGCCGTTGTCGTCGTGCCGTAGGGAAGTCAGTGCGGATGGGGGTGCCTATCATGCTCATGATCTTCATTATAGAGGGGATGCTCCATAGTCGTGGGGAGAGCCATGGCAGGCGAACCCATATCGGGACAGTGGAGAGTCTGTCTTTCTCAAAATTGATTCCAGGCAACCATCTCTTGAGCACCACCAGTCTTCCATCAAAAGTCCAAGGGCCGCCCTCCAGGACCCTCACTAGATCCTCTTCCAGCACAAACTTGACAAAATAAAATCCATTTTCTCTGGAAAATAACTCCATAGCTCCTTTTGGCCTCCAGGTTCGATGAGCGAACGCACGGAGGTGACCAAAGAACGGTCTATTGCCCATAACATATAGGACTAGGGTGTTTTTCCAGTATTCCATTGTTTCTTGCAGATCATCCGACGTGATCTCCACCACCTTTTTCCCATTAATAATGCCAGGTTCAATATATTGCAAATCCACCTCCTCTTGTACTGCCGCCGGTCTGCATATTTCAGCCCATGTCACCGGCTTCGACCATGCTCCTGGGTTGCCTATCTGAGTTGTCGCTCGTGCTTGGGGTGGAGGATCCCGCTCCAATGCAGCCGCCTTGCCTTTGTGCACAGGATCAGACCTCCTTTGCTCTGGATCTATAGCCCGACCACGCGACCCCGACGATCCTTGGATCATGTCCTGCTCGCCCCTGGACGTCGCTCTGGTTGTTGTCACCGCCGGCCTGTAAGGCGGCCGGGGACGTGGTCCCCTTCCCCCTGATCCTGCCGTATCAACTCGTGTCGTTGCAGCCTGCGGAGGGCCGGCTTTGCCACGGCGACGTCGGACCACAGTGGTCCAGCCGTCGGCCTCCTCTCGCAGGCCAGGCCGTTCATCATTGGTTTCTTCGCTCAGATCAGGGTCTCCGCCTCCGGAAACGTCTCCAGGGTCGCCCAAGTCCGGAGCAAACCCTAACATCGCAAATAATTGTATTTTTGCCCTATTTATTTCTATATATATATATATATATATATATATATATATATATATATATATATATATATATATATATATTGAAACAAGAAATATATTTATATAATTTTTCTTTTTATATATAATTGTTTATTATTTATTATATAGAAATCCTTTGAATTTATTTATGATAATACTATTTTATTTCAAACTTGAAATTATGATTAGAAAAAAATGAATTATTTCTGAGAACATTTCTAGCAAATTCTTTGAAGTTCATTTACTTTATTTATATTATAATAATATTTTACTTATATATATTATAATTATATTATAGCGGATCGGCTCTAAGAATAAGATAAGGATAAAGATACAATCAAAATGCTAATGAAATAGGAGGACTATTTCATTCGAAAAGGAATAGATAGAACGAAAAAGAAGAAGAATGAATATCGACCGTTTCAGTATTCCAAATCGCGCTGCAAAAATGAAAGGTGGGATATATATATATATATATATATATATATATATATATATATATATATATATATATATATATATATATATTGATGTACCCACAATTCAATATAGATAGATATATCCCATATATATATATATATATATATATATATATATATATATATATATATATATATATATATATATATATGGGATATATCTATCTATATTGAATTGTGGGTACATCAATGATAGAATCATTTCTGATTCAAACAAATATGGTTCATACAATAGAAAAGAGATGAAAGAAAAGGGATGCCCAAAAAAAGAATAAATATATATATATATATATATATATATATATATATATATATATATATATATATATATAAGCTTAGTGGTAGTGGTGAGGCATGTGGCCCAAGTTGTCAGGAGATCGATTCCTGGTGGGAGCGTTCGACACAATTACCATTTTCAATATATATATATATATATATATATATATATATGTGTGTGTGTGTGTGTGTGTGTGTGTGTGTGTGTGTGAGAGAGAGAGAGAGAGAGAGAGAGAGAGAGAGAGAGATGTTAATTAGATTGGCAAGAGACAAATGGAGCATATGCAAAAGTATCCAGATGCGAAGGTGATAAGCTTGGGGATTGGGGATACAACTGAGCCCATACCGGCCATCGTATCCTCCGCGATGACTGAGGTACGTAACTTTTTTGATTAGGAATTTGGTTTATTGTAACCTAAATTTCGTACTTAACAAAAATTGCAAAAGGACTACTTCCGAATGTCCTACCTTTTCTTGACAATGAAAGACTAGAACAACACCTTTTTTGATGTTATATTTTGATCAAGACTATTCTACGAGGAAGACTATTGTCATAAACTTTATTAGAATGCTTTTTATGTTCAGGTTTTCCCTTTCTGTCAAAGTAATTCGGTGGAGGTTTCAGACATTTTCCACATTTTATTTCCATAACTAGATTGGTCAACTGTATTCATACATCTCAAGAAGCATGCAAATATGGAATGAGGTCATTTGCATATATATATATATATATATATATATATATATATATATATATATATATATACTAGTCATAACCCGTGTCCATTGGGCATGGTTCATTTAATGTATTCTCTCTCAAAATCTTGGACCCCCAATTTTAAACGAACAATAATAATTATGAGGCCCCCATCAAAATATTAAATTCCAACCACTGCTGGATGTGAATTTTTTTTGGATTTTCCATAAAATCTCACTCTCAATAATGCTCATCCACAACCATTATGAGTGCAAACCCCACTCTTTGGATTCCCCATAAAACCCCACTCTCAATAATGCTCATTCCCACTCTCAATAATGCTCAGCCACAACCATTATGAGTGCAAATCCCACTTTTTGGATTCTCCATAAAACCCCACAACCGTTGATTCACCAAGATTAAATCCCAATCACTCTTTATCTCGGCACAGTCAGCCCTATGATTCAAAAACCTTTGTGTTTTGTATAAGATATATATATATATATATATATATATATATATATATATATATATTTCAGTACGTGCGGGCTCAGTTAAATCGTGTGTCTTTCCGTACACAATTTTTAACCAGTCGTCATGTCGCTTCGGACTCTTCGTGCGGATATTGTCCGCATTGACTTTTTCATCATCGTCCCACACGTACACCTCGCGCACTCCAGAACCTCACGGGACGGCCGACATCTTCACATATATATATATATATATATATATATATATATATATATATATATAGCAACTAATTTGAACCTTGGAAGTGTTATATATATATATATATATATATATATATATATATATATATATATATATAACACTTCCAAGGTTCAAATTAGTTGCTATATATATATATATATATATATATATATATATATATATATATATATATAACACTTCCAAGGTTCAAATTAGTTGCTATAACATGTAACTGTAGCTGATAGATTTGAGTTCAACTTCTATCAATTAGATCCTATCGATTAGATCTAAATAGCCACAACATATATTTGAATAAAGTTAGGCAAACTATGTAGTGTAGTATACACAAAGGTCAACAGGTTGGCATAATAAAATAAGTTAGGTTCCATGTTTTAGTTGTTATCATTCTTTCTAGTAATGTAGAATGTGAAACGAGCATAATTCTTTTTTGCAGTATTCATTAGGTTTATCCACCATTGATGGTTATCGTGGCTATGGAGCGGAGCAAGGAAACAAGGTATACATGCATTTTATTCTTCTTTGATAAACTTTAACGAAGTCAACATTTTCATGCATCTAAACACTAGCTAAGTATATATACACACACCACTTTTAATTGCATGTCAAAATAAGAAATGATTTCTTGTACACATGACACGTGTGAAGCCACAATGATACGAATAACAGCTTCCAAATTTGGCTTATTTGTTACTTAAATAAAAGAGCTATTATGTTTTCACAACTAAATATTTTAGACTTTTTGTTATTACAACAAGTAAATATTCTGAAACTATGTTTTGTGTGTGACTCCTGCGAAGCGAATGAAGAACTCTTCGACAGGGACGGATCAAAAAATGTAAATTGGGATGGACTATAGTGAGTTGGGCGGACTAGGTGTTGACTAACTCCCACAAAAAAATCAAAAAAATAAAAAAATAAAAACTATATAGAAAAAGAAAAAAAAATTGGTGTAGACTTAGCTGTACCTAGTGTTGGGAACGAAGCGCGGGAAACCGTTCCTCCAAACCAGAAAGTCATGCAAGAGAATCGAGCAAAAGCACACAAACAAAAAATGCCAAATACAATCGCAGACACAAAGATTTTTGACGTGGAAAATCCTTGCGGGAAAAACCACGGGACGATCAGAGTCCAACCTTGAAGAACCTCCACTAATGGAATAAAGAGAATACACCCTCTACAAGCTCCTCCCGATCCAACACGGATCACCACAACTCACTTGAAAGAAGAAATTTTTTGATCGCGAACTCCGAAGAACAAGAGATGCCGAAAAATTATTCGAAGCAATCTCTCCTTCACAATAGTCCTTAATTCTCTCTCTCTCTCTCTCAAAGATTGTAAACACTTTTGATTTGAGATGATTTTTCAACTAGCATGCAGCACCATTTTATAAGCCCTTTGTATTCTATACATGGAAGGCCAATATATATGGAAACTTTCAATATGCATCAATCATATATTTAATGAAAATTCAATCATAATTGGCTTGCCATAATTGGAAGCCCAATTATATGGAAAGCTACTATATGAAGGGTCCAATCATAAATATATGATCAAAGTAAATATGAAAATCCAATCATATATTTACTTACCATATATGTTCCAAAATAGGATACATGCACTCCCGAGCTTCTCCGACACACAGATGGCGCTCGTCGCTCCCCGAGATATTCTCCGGACATTCTCCACATAGGTTGGGAATCCCACCCACTCCAACATTTCTCCCCTTTCACAACTAGGTGGAGGAACTCGTTATCCCGACGATCCGCATGCAGTACTCAAACTTTCCCCTTGATAGAATCTAGGTGAACATATCTGCTCCGTTATCATCTGTATGAACCTTCTCAAGCTCTGCATCCTTCTTCTCAACCACATCCTGTATCCAATGATACCGAGTCTCGATGTGGTTGGACCGGCTATAAATGGTCTGATTCTTCACAAGGTGAATATCACTCTGACTGTCGCAAAGCAAAGTATACTGCTCTTGCTTCAGTCCCATTCCCTGCAACAGTTTTTTCATCCACCGCAACTCCTTGCAAGCCTCCGTCGCCGCAATATACTCTGCCTCTGTCGTCGACAAGGCAACACACTTCTGCAACCGTGACTGCCACGATACCGCTCCTCCAGCAAACATCATCACATAGCCCGAAGTCGATTGTCTCGTGTCTACATCTCCAGCCATATCAGCGTCGGTATACCCAACCAGCTTCGGCTCGTCACCACTAAAAGAAAGTCTCCAATCAGCAGTGTCCTGAAGGTACCGTAGAATCCACTTGACCGCACTCCAATATACCCTTCCAGGATTTGGAAGGTACCTGCTAACTGTGCTAACTGAGTAATGTCTGGCCTCCTACACACCATAGCATACATAAGGCTTCCCACAGCTGAGGCATATGAAACCCACTCCATATCTTGTTTTTCGTCCTCGATAAATGGACACTGCTCCTCAGTGAACTTAAAGTGAGCCGCAAGGGACAACTCACATTCTTCAACCCGTCCATCCCGAAACGTTGAAGTACCCGGTGAATGTACTTCTTTTGGGACAAGTGTAGCAGCTTGGACTCTTTTTCTCGGCTGATCTCCATCCCAAGAATGGTCTTTGCTGCACCCAAATCCTTTATAGAGAAGGTCGTGCCCAGTTGGCGCTTCAACTCCGCTATCCTAGTGGCATTCCGACTCACTAATAGCATGTCATTAACATAGAGCAATAAAATAATGAAATCATCCTCGGTAAGTACCTCACAAATATGCAATGGTCCGACGCCGTCCGTGCATAACCATGCTCTCTCATAAACGACTCGAACTTTCTGTACCACTGCCTCGGAGCCTGCTTTAGACCATACAAGCTCTTCCTCAACCGGCAGACCAAATATGACTTATCCTTCTCATAGAGTCTCTCTGGCTGCTCTATGTATAACTCCTTCTTAAGATCACCGTGGAGGAATGTCGTCTTCACGTCCATCTGCTCGACCTCCAAGTTGAAACTGGATGTCAATGCTAGCACTACCCGAATAGACGATTGCTTGACGACTGGCGAAAAGATTTCATCATAATCCACACCTTTTCGCTGACCATAGCCTTTAACTACCAGCCTCGCTTTATATCGAAGGCGAGTAGCATCATCCGTCTGCTTCACTCTAAACACCCATCGATTCTTCAAAGCCTTTTTGTCCTTTGGCAACTGCACCAGCTCGTTAGTGAAATTGGCGTGTAAGGAACTCATCTCCTCCTGCGTAGCCTGCATCCACTCCTGCTTGTGTTCGTCTTTCATAGCCTCTACAAAGCTTTCGGGCTCTCCTCCGTCAGTCAGTAGCACATACTTACCGGGTGAGTATCTCGTAGATGGTCGACGATCTCTGTCGCTCCTTCTCAGTGGAGCCACTAGTGCTGGCTGTATACCAACAGTCTCTCCACTTCAGGAACTGCCTCTCCGGCATGCTCATCCTCCTGAGGGACACCCTGACCACCATCAGCAGGCTGATGAACAAGGTTAGGAGCAACTCCATGCACTGGCTCCCCCATAACTGGATCCTCTGCAATGTCCTCTAGAAACTGCTCGAAGCGAAATGACTCTAACTCAGGCAATTCCTCAGCCTCAGAAGGCGTCTCGGAATCCTGAGTGTTGGTCTTGGTCTGATCCTCGACGAATATCACGTCCCTGCTTCTGTAAAGCTTTCTTCCTACTGGGTCGTAGAGTCTACAGCCAAACTCATTCCGACCGTAGTCGACAAAGACACATCGCCTCGTCTTCGGCTCAAGTTTGGACCTCTCGTCCTTTGGTACATGCACGAAGGCCTTACAACCAAACACTCGCAGGTGATTGTATGACGGCTCTTTGTCGTACCATACTTTGTCAGGTACATCACCTTGCAAAGGAGCACTAGGAGATAAATTAATAACATAAGCAGCTGTGAGAAGAGCCTCACCCCAATAACTGCCTGGCAAATTTGCTTCTGACAGCAAACACCGCACCCTCTCCATCAGTGTCATATTCATGTGCTCCGCTACACCATTGAGCTGAGGTGTCTTGGGCCGAGTCTTCTGGTGTCGTATCCCTTTCTCTTTATAATACGCATCAAAGGGACCAATGTATTCGTCGCCATTGTCGGATCGAACACACAATAACTTTTTGCCCGTCTCTCTTTCAGTAGAGGCCTGAAACTCTTTGAAAGTGGGCAGCACCTGATCCTTGGTCTTTAAGGCATAGACCCAAACCTTCCTAGAACAGTCATCAATAAAAGTTACAAAGTAAGAAGCACCACCAATAGATTTTACCTTCATAGGACCGCAGTCATCCGAGTGAATCAACTCGAGCAACGTCGGCTTCCTTGAACTTGGGTGACTTTGAAAAGACACCATATTTTGCTTTCCAGCTAAACAGTGCGTGCATTTCTCTAACTTTGTGGACTTGAGCCCTGGAATCACCTTCATGTTCACCAAGTAGCTCATCCCCTTCTCGCTGATATGGCCGAGCCGCCTGTGCCATAACTCGGTAGACGCATCACTGACTGCATTCACCTCCTGTACCCCCTGTGCGCTCCCTTTCATATAGTTGTGATCGGACTTCTTGCTTCCTTTGGCAATCACCATCGAACCTCTGGAAAGCTTCCACTGACTATTCCCGAAAAGACAGAAGAATCCCTCGTCATCCAACCTTCCAATCGACACCAGGTTGAAACGGATATCAGGGACATGACGAACATCTTTGAGAACAAGAACTGCATCCGTCTTCGTCCTTAAATGCACATCTCCAATGGCAACGCCTTCAACACATCTCCATTGTCCATCTTCAACACTCCACAGTCGCCTGTCGTGTAAGTGGCAAATAGTGCCCTGTTGGGAGATACATGCGTCGAAGCCACTGAGTCCACCAGCCAAGAATTGTCATCGCAGGCGAGGCTTGTAATAACCTCATCACCTACGACGATCACATCGCCTCCATGTATCGAAGCCGTCGCTGTAGTGTTCTCATCTTGCTTCCCCTTGTCGCCCTTCTTCTCTCTCTTCTATGCGAAACAGTTCCGCTTGATGTGGCCCTTCTTGTCACAGTGGTAACACTCCGAGTCCTCGTACCGACTCTTGGACTTTCTCTTGCTCTTGTCTCTGCCACCATCTGGACCCCTGCTTTTGTCCCTTCCACGGCTCTCTAAAACTAGTACCTCTGAGTGATGGGATGTGGATGAAGTGCCCTGGAACGTCTTCGTATCTCTTCATTCAGTACCCCGCTATTGGCAAACTCTAGATTGACCATGCCTTTCAGAGCAGAAGCGATCATAGATACTCGTACAGTCTTCCACGAGTCTGACAATGTACATAGCAACCAAAGTCCTTCAACCTCGTCGTCGAACTTGACTTCCATCGAGGATAGCTGGTCCACCATGCCCTTGAACTCACTCAAGTGATCCGTAATGGATGCACCATCTTTGTACGTAGACCCATCATCATTCGGATCAGGAACAGTTTGTTTATCCCGATCTTTTTCGCGTACAAAGATTCTAGCTTCTCCTACAACATCTTTGCATGCTCAATATTGGCAACGTGGTTGTACACGTTCTCGTCAACAAACTGTCGCATGTACCCAAACACCTGTATATGCTCGAAGTTTCAGTCCTTATCGAATTTGTCACTGGGCCTCTCGGATGCAAATACTGGAAGATGCAGCTTCTTGACTGTCACGACCCGCACCCGCTTTTCGGACGCGAGAGCGTGAGCAAGCCAGCTACGCATCAAGCGGACTCCAGCCCGACTCGAATACGTAAACGCTGTCACGGCTAGGGTAAACTGCCAATCATGGCAAGCAAATCTATATCTCAATCCACAGGAATCATATAAATAAGATTGAACACTATGGATCGTGGTCTGCAGCCCACTAGCATATATGTCCGATAAGACTCTAAAGGAAATAACAAGAGTCTAAACTGAATCAGAAACATGATATCTCATGATAAGGAATGAAAGCACGAACTGATAAAAAATACAATATGATACCTGAATCCCGCAAGCGTATCATCCCATCCGACATCCAGAACTAATAGCTATCTCCATGCACTCACTAAACCTGAAGAGATCATCAGGTCCTCAGGGGACATAGCAAGATACATAAACATGCCTATCTAGCAGTTTATCATGCAATAAAGAAAATACGGGAAATAAACGAGAAAGGACCAATCAACACTAAAACACGACTATACACGACTGAAGGAACCACTATGCCTAAACGAACTGCTGGAGAAGAACAAGAGGACACGATATCATGATGTTAATGGATAACCAATCGAATACACAAACCCTCGTCCCTAGTGTGGACTCGCAGGTTTGAACAACTACTAGCCCTCGTCCCTAGTGTGGACTCGCAGGCTAGCATCACCCTCGCCCCTAGCATGGGCTCGCAGGTGTAAACCCTATACTGCTAACCCTCGTCCCTAGCGTGGACTCGCAGGTTTGCATCTACTACTAACCCTCGTCCCTAGTGTGGACTCGCAGGCTAGCATCACCCTCGTCCCTAGTGTGAACTCACAGGTGTGGACCAATAACTACTAACCCTCGTCCCTATAGTGGACTCGCAGGTTAGCTTCAAGGTTCAAGACAAGGAGGTAAGCAGTTCCGATATGACCTACTCAATTCTATGACACGATGCGACTCAGTCCAAGTACAAGTGATGACACGACGCGACCCAATCACGATACACGAGAAAAACCAATCCAGTATGAACTACAGAATTAACAAGAACTATATATACAAATATTTAATATGAACTACAAGGATAACTATAAACAAGACCTAAATATATACTAACAAACACGATGTACAAATCACATATCAATAATCAACTAGTAAAACTATATAGTAATAGAAATATACATGTAAATAAACTGTAGAGGGAGGTAAGGTATACTTGCCTGGAGATTGCACGAAGATCCAATAATAAACTAGTCCACCGCGAAGCCAAGAAGTCCAAAACATCACAACTATCTCCGAAAGCTGAAACAGACAATGCCAACAGTCTCAGAATAGTCAAATTAGCTAGGATTGTCTGTCCTTAAGTCCAATTCTGGACACAGGGGCAAAACGGTAATTTCGAGCAAAAACGATGTCCGCCGTTGGACCCGTTTTGCACCGAAAAGCGTGCCAGAGTCAAAGGTCTCTAAAGTCGTCAAACTACATGTTTACGGATCCAGTTTTCCGATACGAACCCAACCGTATGTCCAGAGTTGGATTCCGGCGGGCCGTGCACAAAATCGCCCGTTGGGTGGAACCGTGGGGCCCACAAAACGACGTCGGATTCAACTGTCTCAGAATTGGACCAAACTTGGCATACAGGACCAGAAAAATGATACGGTCCTGTTGGCGCAAGTTTCGTCTCGATCTGACGAACGTGCACAAAGTAATTGGGGAATTTGCAAAGTGTACGATACGGAGGATTTTGACGGATACGCATCAAATTCGTCGCGCACACGCGACCAATTTGAATTCCGTCAAAGCCCACACGACCACGAAGCTGTTACGCAGCTTTCGATGGCTTCGGTGCGCGACCACGTCGCCCGGAATGGCGGGACGCACGTCGTGTGGAGTAATTTTCTAGTTTTGAAAACAGATTTTCGGGAAACTTCGGAATCCGATTTCTCGGCATGTAGTCGATGAAATCAAATTCCGTAAAAATGGATTCGAAGCCCTACATGTTGTCAATAAACGCCTTCAAATAGTTTTTCTAACATGTTACTAGATCGATCAGAATCGATTGTCCAACTTGGGTGATTGGACTGTTATTGGTCCTGTTTTAGAACAGGTTTTTCGGTGATTTTCAACTCGGTTTCTGTCGAGTTTCGGATCGCTAGATTTTAAACTATTTAATAGGAATTAGAGAGGGTTATAACACGATCATACCAGAGTTTACGGATCTCAAAAGGATCAAACGATCGTGGAGATAACTCGCTCCGAAACTGGCTCTGCTCTGCAACTGTTGCTGCCCTGTTTTTTCGATTCAGTCCACGCCCGCGGGTCGTCGGCCGTCCGCGGCGGCTCTCCGGCCAGCGGAGGCGCGGTGGACGCGCGCGCCTGAGGCCAACCATGGTCGCCCAGCTCGAGCAGTGGTGGCGCGCGATTAGAGTTAGGGTTTGTTGCGAACTTCCTCTCGGTTCTCTTTGTCTACATATGCAGTACGTAACTCGGCTGTTAAGCCCGAGCGGAGGGAAGGTTTGCTGGGCTGTTCTCAGCTTGGGGCCCACTGTGTTGGGGGTGCTTTAGTTGGGGCTGGTATTTCAGTAATGGGCTTGGGAGTTTGCTGACCCGAGCATGGCCGGGCTGATCTGAAAGGCTTGATTATTTTGTTTTCTTTTTATTCTATATTAACCATTATACAATTATATATATACCCATATATATATATATATATATATATATATATATATATATATATATATACGCATATTCGCATATACATATGTATACATACATATATACGCGCATATACATATATATATATAATATATATGTATACATACACCACACACATATATATATTTATATATACGTACAGATACACTCACATATAATATTTATATATATACATATATACGTATATGTACAATATTTTTATATTCAAATATATATTCATATATATATATATATTTATATATATACACATGCACACAATTACCTATATTATATATATATATATATATATATATATATATATATATATATATATATATATATATATATATATATATATATATATATATATATATATATATATATATATATATTCATTTATTATTTATATATAGATACATATACACACACTTATATATATTCATATATACATACCTATATGTATATACACCCATAAATATATTATCTATATTTATCTATATTTATTTACTTATATAACATCTCCATAAATCTAACTAAGACCTCTATATTATCTATTCCTAATGACTATATAATAATATTTATTTGACAACATAATATAACCATTAATAATAAAATGTTATTATATAATAATAACCTCAATAATGTTGATAAATAAAAACGATAATAATAATAGTAAAAATAACGAGATAAAATATCCAATAATCGGCATTGCATCTACTTAAAATATGTCTACAAGGAATCTTTGTGTACTCTGGATGCCTACCTGGGCTTGGGCTCAGTTCGGGTCCAGTCTGGGCTAGTTCGGTCTCACCGAGTCTCCTAATAAGTCATAATCGTAGAAAAACTAATTAAATCATTTAATGGGTGTCAAGTCGCAACTTGGCCTGGTTTTCCTAGTTAGGACGTCACTATGGCTCGATCTTCCCTACCATGGCTAATACACTAGTCAAAGCACGCCACTGCACTATCCGTGCCATGATTCCTAGCTGTCTTGTACTCCAATTCTCCACCATGATTAAAATTATCTACCGTAATAATTAGCTAAATAATCATTTATAAAATCATAATTCACCATTTTAATCAAATAAATAAAAATAAAAAATATTCCAAAAATTTTCGGGAAGGGGAGCTACATTGACGAACAACAAATCCTTCATCTTGCTCTGCCAATAATGGTAGTTGGTACCGTTCAGGTTCACCATGCGCACCGGCTTCGCGTCCATCTCTGCTTCCTGGTTTGACTGTCAACTCCTGACACTTCTTTGAACTCAAAGCTCTGATACCACTCTGTTGGCAACGAAAGCGAAAACCGTTCTCCCAAATCAGAAAGTCCTGCAAGAGAACCGAGCAAAAGCACACAAACCAAAAATGCCAAACACATTCGCAGACACAGATTTTTGACGTGGAAAATCCTTGCGAAAAAAACCACGGAATGATCGGAGTCCAACCCTAAAGAATCTCCACTAATAGAATAAAGAGAATACACCCTCTAGAAGCTCCTCCCGATCCAACACGGATCACCACAACTCACTTGAAAGAAAAAAAAATTTGATTGCGGACTCCGAAGAACAAGAGATGCCGAAAAATTATTCGAAGCAATCTCTCCTTCACAATAGTCCTTAATACTCTCTCTCTCTCTCAAAGATTGTAAACACTCTTGATTTGAGATAATTTGTCAACTAGCATGCAGCACCCTTTTATAAGCCCTTTGTATTCTATACATGGAAGGCCATTATATATAGAAACTTCTAATATGCATCAATCATATATTTAATGGAAATGCAATCATAATTGGCTTGCCATAATTGGAAGCCCAATTATATGGAAAGCTATTATATGAAGGATCCAGTCATAAATATATGATCAAAGTAAATATGGAAATACAATCATATATTTTTTACCATATATGTTCCAAAATAGGATCCATGCACTCTCCGAACTTCACCGACACACGGATGGCGCTCGTCGCTCTCCGGGGTATTCTCCACATAGGTTGGGAATCCCACTCACTCCAATACCTGGATCCGCCTCTGATCTTCGAGCTTTCTCCACAAGCGGCTTATATAGTAGGCATGACCCCAGCTACTTCTCTACTCCTTTGGCTAGTGTGCCAAATCAGATGAACTTTGAAGTTTAGGCTTGTCCAGTAGGCAGTTAGATGTAACAATGCTGATAGTACTATGATAGCATTATAGCTTGAAGGCGACTTTGCCTTCCGAAAGGATCGAGATAAAGACGAAGTCGTCAGCCAAATAGAATCATGCAATAATGTAATAGGTTGGATCTGTCTTCCTCATTATTAACCATTTCTAGTGATCGCGTACTACTAAAATAGGTCTCAAATATTGCAATAAAGAATAACAAAAAGTAGAAGATGGAAGACCCAGGTTCCAAATAAATAAATTCAAACTTAAAAATGATCTTCCGATTCTCGAAAAAGGGGCAAGCAAACAAAGGGATTAATCGAGAAATATATCTTGTTCTTATTAGATTACAACATCGTGATTTGATCCGCATAGCTTTGATAAAAAGATAGCCATTAATAAGTTCACCATTATATTAACTGGAATGTGCCATTTGTAAAGAAAGTAAATATAGGATCCTCACTTCAAAGTAATTAAATATTAACCACTCTTCCTAAAAGATGTATTTGACATTCTAATTAAAGTCATATATATGGTACAACAAATGAATAACCTTATTATCATATTCATTCTTCTTTTATAACCATAATCTCCAATCCATCCACCACTATGGGTCATTGTCCTCCTTCACATTTAAGTATTATGATATATAACTTTTCTTCTCTGTGGACTCCTTGAATTAAATTATTTTTGTATTTCCAAAATGTCCTTTTAATATTTCTATATTACCCATGCTCAATTAAAAAATTAAACAAGGTTTATTTTTCATTGCAACATTTGTTTGATACCTAATGCAAACCTTTTGCTCTATTAGGACTAGAGACCAACAGAAAAAGACAAGACATTAAGCACACCAAAAATGTAGTTGATCCATATGCAGCCATGTTAGACAATTGAGAAGGGAATGACTTTTAGGATGTGTTTGATTGGAATTTTTTTTTCCATGGAAAATATATCCATCACAAATTTTCCACCAATTTTAGTGTTTGATAGCTTATATTTTTTATGAAATTATTTTCCAAAATACTATCATTTTCCATATTTTCTTCTAAAATGGTGAAAATGTAACTTGTCCAACTCATAGAAAAATATTATTTTCCGTGGAAAATAATGACAATCAAACACCTAAATTAAGTTTTCCATGAAAATGTTTAAAATTCCATGATATTTTTTTCCTAGGAAAATAATTCCATAGATTAATTTCTTTTTCACATATTTTTCATCTTGCAATCAAACACACCCTTAGTTTTATATGTTTGAAACTGACAGGAGCTGCGACAGGCAGTTGCTTCCACGATTTACAAAGATATGAACATAAGGGTGTGTTTGGTAAACTGTATTTGGAGGTGAGATTTGGATTTTTATGGATTTGGAGACAAATCCATGGAATCCTATGTTTGGTTGGAGATGGATTTGGATGTGGAAAGTATGACAAAATCCAAAACTTGGATTTGGTTGGATTTTGGAGGAAAAAAATAATTATTCTTTAATAATTTCGTTAAAATATTTATTATTTAATAATTTTGTTAAAAATTAATCTTTAATAATTTCGTTAAAAATATTTATTCTTTAATAATTTCGTTAAAAATTAGTTAATTAATAAAAAAACTAACTATTTTATTAGTATTATTAATTAATAAAAAAATAGTATTATTAATTAAAAAAATTAGTTAATTAGTTAATTTCGTTATAATCATAATTAATAATTTATTAGTATTATTATAATATTAATTAATAATTTGTTAATTAGTTAATAATCATAATTTACTAGTATTATTATATTATTATTATAATATTAATTAATAACTTATTAGTATTATTATAATATTAATTAATAATCATATCCTATGTTTTGTATTATTCATTAAAAAATTAGTTAATTAGTTAATTAGTTAATTTTGTTATAATCATATTAATAATTTATTAGTATTATTATAATATTAATTAATAATTTGTTAATAACTATTTTATTATAATCTTAATTAATAATATTTTAATCACAATTAGAATCATATTTTATAATAATTTAATTAATAATTTAATAATCATAATAATATTAATTTATAATTACTATTTTTAAAATATTTAATTTATAGTTAATTAATCGTTAATTATTAATTATTAATCAATAATTATAATTTATAATTATTAATCGTTAATAAAAAATTATCAATTGTTAATTATTAGTTATTAATCGTTAATTATAATTTATAGTTATTAATTATTAATTGTTAATTATTAATTATTAATCTTTAATTATTAATCGTTATTTATTCAAAAATTAACTAATTATTTATTATTAATTTTATAATTAATAATAACTAATCGTCAATTATTAATTACTAATAGTTAATTACTAATCGTTAATTATTAATTTTATAAATAATAATAACTATAATTAATCATAATTAATTAATAGCTTAATTGTTGATCATGACTATAATTTAATTATTAATCATAAATCCAAATCCTATGTTTGGTTGGAGTTGGATTTGGAGTTGGATTTGAATCTTGAAATCCATGATTTGGATTTGGAGGATTTCCAAATCCAAATAGTGAAATCCGGTTACCAAACAAGCCCTAAAATACAATGAGGTTTTTGTTTCTGATGGTGCACAGTGTGATATTTCGCGGCTTCAGGTTTGACTATTAATATGCCTTCAGGATATTGTTTCTATGTCATACTTAATCGAAGTTTTGGTTAATTAATGGGGACCTAACAGAATATCATGAATCTTCTTTTTTGCAGCTGATGTTTGGACCTAACATGACAATTACTGTGCAAGACCCTACGTTTCCGGTAATTTACAACCTATAGTTTTAGACTCTGAATTTATTAAACTAAAATTTAATTGTACAAATATATATTAAACATCCTTACTAACCAAGTGCCCTTAGCACCAAGGTAAAAGTTCGAAAAGAAAAGAAGAATTAATTCTTCATAAGACACTCATAAACAGTGCCGGGACTAGCCTCTAAAATTATGGAGGGCTGAACGTTAGGTATAGTTTGAGTGACAGAAGGACACTAGCATCATAACGTCTAAAACATTATTTTTTTAAAAAAAATTATTTATCACTAAGTTGTTGTATACTCTAAATCCAAACAAAATATTTTTCACATACTTCAAATCCAAACCAAAAACTAAAACATAACAAAGAAAAAAATCTCAAAAAAAAAAAAAACCAAAAACTTGGGCCGGGCAAAAGCCCGGGTGTGGGGGGGGGGGGGGGGGGGGGCTCTGCTCATAAAGCTACGGATAATATTTATAAGAACAACAATAGAATGTGGAACTAATCATCATTGTCATCCATCCAAGTATTTCTTATCATACTAGCCAGTAAGGTGCATGTGCATTGCACGCACGTAAGGAAATTATTGAAAAATAATTTAAATTATGATTTTTCATAAGACATCCTTACAATGTAAACCCAAGTGTCCTTAGCACCAAGGTAAAAGCTTGAAAAGAAAAGAACTAAGTTTTCACACTCATAAAGCTATAGATAATATTCATAAGAATGGTAAGAGAATGTGTAACTAACCATTATTGCCAAGAATTTCTTATTATTTTGGGTTGGCAACCAAGAATGAGAAAAATTCATACTTGAAATGATTGGTCTCACGTCAATTTTCTACATTGGTGTCAATCATAGCCAATATAGTTATAAACATATATAGAAAGGCTCTCTTTTATAAACTAAACAACGGGTTGGAAGGAGTTAAACTTAATTGTCTCTAAGTTATTTGAGCTCGTGCAACCAAGAGCATGCACCTTCCAAGTTCTTCTAACTACAAAAATTCTAGAAGAGCTATATATAGATGATATAGACCATTTGAACCATCACTAGGAGAACGGTTTCTTTCTACCGTCGTACTACTAAAATTAAAAAAAAAAAAAAAAAAAAAAAAAAGAGTACCAAAGACGCACGACATTATTTGTATATCGACTTTTATATAGTTAGAAAGGTGGTAGGTGACTTTGGAATTGACAGTAACTTGCTATAAGAAATTAATTGTATTAGTCTCTATTACACTAGAGTGAACATGAATGACATTCTAACTAATGAAATATGCAAATAAGAAATCTATTTGTTATCATTAAAAGAGTAAGACTATGTTGGTCCACAAGCAATGCCATGCATATCATTCACATGAGTATTAACAAATGACAGGCATATGTGGATTCAAGCATCATAGTTGGCCAGACTGGTGAGTACATGGAAAATATGGGTGGTGGATACAAGGGGATCGAGTACGTACCTGAGATGCTCCCCAGAAAATATGTTCTTTCCCGACGATCTGTGGAGTAGTCCGGCAACGGATGTTATCTTCTTCTGCTCGCCGAACAATCCTACCAGTCACTCTGCATCAAGGGAACAACTGGTGCAATTTGCGAAGAAGAAGGGATCCATTATTGTATATGACTCCTCCTCATACGCCACCTACATATCCGACGACAGCCCCAAATCTATCTATGAAATCCCAGGATCCAAAGAGGTATAATTATCTCCTCAGGAGGACTGTCTTATTGTACAATTACATGTCAGATTAATTAAGATGATCACTCGGTTCGAACATTCTCATAATTCTTTTGTAGGTTGCAATTGAAATTTCATCCTTCTCCAAGTCGGCGGGATTCACTGGAGTTCGTCTCGGTTGGACAGTAGTCCCTGAGGAACTCTTATATTCCGATGGTTACTCTGTCTTAAAAGACTTGGACCGCATCGATCATGTGTACTTGTTTCAATGGCGCATCAAGTATCGCTCAAGCCGGTGGACTAGCATGCATGCTTATCAGACCAGGGCCGGAAGGTCATGACTCTACCTACTTCTACTTCTACTTCTACTTGTACTTGCATTGCAAGCATGTCGATATTGATTTATTTATCTTTTGCGCGTGCGTGCGTGCGTGCATGGATGCAGGCCATATATATATGACGTGATCAACGTCTACAAGGAGAATGCGAGAATATTGAAGGAAACCCTCGCTAGCTTCGTTTGGTTTGGAGGTCTATGGTGGAGTAAATTCTCCGTATCTTTGGGTTCATTTCCCGGGTCGGGTCGAGGATCGTGGGACGTATTTACTGAAATCCTTGAAAGAGCACACATAATCACCATCCCTGGATGTGGATTTGGACCAGGTGGGGAGGGATTCATCAGGATTATATAGTTCATTTGGCAGCCGAGAGCATGCATGTTCTAGAAAGTTCCACAAGGTTAACAAATATATTCAAGTGATCCTGACTATTGCTTATACATACTGAACTCTTTAATTTATTGAATTTGTGTTTCAAGTTCGTTAACGGTTGTAATAATAATTAATATATACTCCAAACATTATGGTGGTGGTAAATTCATAATTATTTGACGCCCGTCACAAAATGGTTGCGACTCTTTTGTTCAGAAATTCTACATATTAGGAACATATATGGTGTTTCTTAAGGCATACTATTTGCATCAGACATATTCGTCTAATTTGCAACAATTACAAAAAATATCCTATTTTACAACGGTTTCAGTGCAATGCTTATATGGATGTTGTTGAAACTATAATTTGCAACAATTACGTAACGGTTGAAATAACCTTTATAAATTAAATAAATTTGCAATATCTAAATTCCAATATGCAATATCTAAATTCCAAGATGGTGGATCCCCTGTGGAAGCTGAAGCAATGGGTATACACCTAGCTATAGTTCTGATTAAGAGGAAGAATCTACACAAAGTCATAGTGGAAGGGGATTGCAAAGTTCTAATTGATTCTATCAATTCCAATATGGAGCCTTCCCTATGGTTAGCGAGACATACAATCTTAGATGCCCGCCAACTCAAAAATGCTTCTACTGATATACCTTTCTCTTATGTACACAGAAATGCAAATCATTGTACTCATGATCTTGCATCGTATTCTCTTCTTCATAACAATAGGAACTCTACTATAGTTTATGAATTCCTTCCCGAATGTATTTCTACTAATATCCATAGTGATATTAACTCTTGTACTTCATTTATGTTTCAATGAATGCAATGCCTTTGATTCAATATATATATATATATATATATATATATATATATATATATATATATATATATATATATATATATATATATATATTTGCAATGGTTAGAGATTAACCATTGCCTAACACACTTTTTACAACGGTTCATAAATGCTTGCTAAACGTTTTTCTTTTTTACAACAGTCAAGCAACAATTTTATGAAAATATTGTCAAAGTGAGTTGAATGGGCAACGGTTATACAAGGGTTTTAAGTATTTGTTACAAATTTATTGATATTTTGCAACGATTACATAAAGCCTTATAAAAAAGGCTCATTGTTAGCAACAGTTGCGCAATAATTTTTGCAACCTGTTGTGAGTGAGCTTATTATTTGTAATAATTATGCAACGATTTATGCTACTAGTTTTATTTTTTTGTTTAATAACAACGTTTATGATAACCATTGTCAAAAGAATAAATAACTATTATAAAAATATTGATCTCGCAACAGTTTGTTTATAGCTTTGCAAATTCAATGTCCAACTTGAATTTTGTTTGCACATAATAGAGATTTAAGCATTAGAATTACTCGTATTAATTGGTTCTTTGTTCGCTAACAAAAAATATTTGATAATTAATGTTTAAGATCGATCCAAAATCTTCAATCGATGAAAATGTTATAAGTACAAATATATTATATATTATATATTTAAGTATTTACATACAAATGAGCCTCTAGCCTAGTGGTAGAGAGGAGGCATATGATCCAGGAGGTCGGAAGTTCGAGCCCCATTGACGGTAGAAAAAAGCACTTGATATTGATTGTTGCCTATTAACCGCAACAATTTTTAACCGTTATCAACCAGCGTACATTATTCAATATTTACAATGGTTTGTTAATCCTTGCCAAATATATTACTGACAACACAATGTAACCGTTAGACATTAATGTGAGATCCGTTGCATAATATGTTATTTGCAACTATCTATAGAAACGTTGCAAAAACCTCAAATAATCGTTGCAAGAGGAATCTGTAACGCTCGAATTTACAATGGTTCCAATAACTATTGCAGATTGATTTTGCAACGGATTATATTGATTTTACAATGGTTTTTGACCGTTGTAAGACACTCCGGTTTCTTGTAGTGAATATTCATTTGATGGTATTGGGGACATAGTTATTTCGCATAGATTGTTAACATACAAGGTGTCAAATAGATTGTTATATACTGAAGTGTTGGAACAAAACCCATAAATCATTCTCCTAATAGCTTACGAGGATAAAAAAAAATCGCACAAACCAAATATGTCAAAATTTCGAAGAAAGAACAACAAAAAATCTTTTACAACGTTGGATAAACGTTGTAAATACCTTTTTACAATGTTTTAAAAAAATGTTCTAGTCCGAGGAGTTGTAGAAAGTTTGAATGTTTTTACAACGTTGGGCTATCATTGCATCACACATTGTAAACACATTTTTTGACTAAGGCTGTGTTTGGTAGGAAGGATGGAAAAGTGGAAGGAATGAAAAAGATTATGATATATTTTCCTTCCATATGGAAACGAAAGCTCATTTCCTTCCTTTGTATTTGGTTGGAAGGATGAAAAAGAGAATAGATGCATTATTTATTGTTTGGTATGGAAAGAAAAATGAAAGGAAAGAAAATAAAAAATACAGGTTTTACCAATTCTATCCTCAACTAAAACACATATCTACCATTTGATTTCATTAATAATTCTTAAATAATATACTTTATATGGGGGTACAACTGTTAATTAATATAAGTCTTACTTTTTTTTTCCACTTTTGGAGTTATTGTATTTCTTAGGTTATGAAGGAAAGCAAATCCTTCCCTCCACTTTTCCTTCCATACCAAACAATAGAAAATGAATGCTTCTCTCCACTTTTCCCTCCTCCATTTTCCTTCCTCTCACTTTTCCCTCCTACAAAACACAACCTAAGTGTTTTTCTTATTAACAATGATTCTAACACGTTGTAAATATTAGTTTTAACAATGGTTACAATTTGTTGCCATTACAACTTTAACAAGGTTAGATAAATATTGCAGACTACCATTTACAACATTATTTCAGTATTTTCATTCTTACAACGACAACTGTTAAAAAGGTGGTGGGGTCTACATCTTTTAATCTCAACCACTAAATTTTAATCCAACCTACGAAACATAGGGTGGTTCCATAAAACAAAATCAACCGGCCGGTTTTGGAGCGTTTCTGTGTGTGTGTGTGTGTGTGTGTGTGTCCATATATATATATATATATATATATATATATATATATATATATAGGAGCGTAAAAAGTGCTTCAAAGAATGAGTCAAAGTGATGGATCATTCCATTCAAGTTAATCACGTTACGCCCAAAGCAGGCTACTTTATGCCAGGGTCAAGACTGGCCATTTTACGCTCGGGTCTAAGCCAATGGTTTTACGCCTATGACAGGCTGACTACTTTTACGCTGGACAAAACTGTCAAGTCTTGCATTTAATGCAAAGTCTGACATAAAGATATTAATGATGGCATATACCACAGAATTCGAAGGGATTTGTTTTATACGGAGACCAATGTTGTCGTTTAGTATGTGGATTGAGCTACTTTACGCTCGCAGTATAGCTTCTTTTACGCATGGAGACTATATGAGTTTTTACGCTCAAAAGTTAACGTGTACGTAAAGTCTATTTGAGCTACTTTTACGCTCAAGGTTATTTAACAACCACTTTACGCGGGAAGTCCATGTCAGGGCTATTTTACGCCTAATCTACTGCTTTATGCTCAGAGTACATTGGGGCTATTTTTACGCCCTACTCTTTCTGGCCAATTTGGAACGTGGTTTGCCTACATGGCTTTCATGCCACATATTTCGAAGAACGTGTGTACATGTATCCTATTCTTACTGAAATGATGGGACACATGTCAACGTATGCAGAGGATGACTTTGATCATGGGTGGCAGTTGTTAGCGTAAAGACGAAACTTTTTGATGAGTTTTTACGCACAAGAGCCCAAGTCTATAAATAGACTTATTTTTCTCATATAACACACAGACGGAGACAGAGACACAGGAGAGACAGGAGAATACAGAAAGATCAGAGCCCAGAGACTTTGAATTTCTGAGAGCATCCTTCTTCAACTTTTCTTCAAGAACAGAGTGAAGCAAAGCAGAAAAGCATTCGACCTCGCCATCAGTGCCCAAGTGTTGTCGATAACTTTCTGGTGACTTAGTTCTTCCAGTTGTTCATCTTCCAGCAGTGAGCTTCATCATCATCGTATGGTCCAAGGAACAAAGTGATCATTTACAAGATCAGACTTCTATAGCAATACTTCCCCAGAATCAAATTTGTACTCTTTGTACTTTTTCTCGTTTTTTCTTTCAAAAGCCAATTTTCAAGGCATTTTGTTAAGGAAAACAACATGGCGACTCTGCTGGGGACGACCTTCTCCTCTGATAAGGAGGCAATTGCTCAATACGATGATGTGTCGATTGATTCGACAAAGAAGACTCTGGTTGTACACTTCGACCAGACTGCTTATGAAGAAATGCTCCGAACTAGGGGTGGTTCTCGCTACTCCAATGTTCAAAAGTCTCGCAAAGCACGAAAAGTTTGGATTCCTAAATCCAAAACAGCTTTGGATCTCTCTGTTGCTTCTGACAGCAAGGGAATTCTTCCCACTCCTGTAGTACAGACTCCCATCTGTGATGAGGCAGTTTCTACTTCGGTAATACACCACGCGCGTAAAAACAAGTCTCCCGTTTGTAACGTGGCAGACTCTCCAGCCCTATGCTCTAGGCGTAAAAACCAGGTTATACGCTCTGTGCGTAAAAATTAGGTTTTACTCCCTGAGTGTAAAAACATGTCTCCCGTCCATGACGTGGCAGACTCTAATGCTTTACGTTCTGAGCATAATAAAGAGTCTCCCGTTTGTGACGTGGTAGACCCACAGAATTTATGCTCTATGCGTAAAGGAAAATCTTCCGTCTATGACGTGACAGATAATCAAGTTTTACGCTCTACGCGTAAAGGTAAATCTCCTGTCTATGACAGTGTAGATAAAATTCATAATGATGTTTTTACATCTAAAATGAATTTACCTAAACGTATACAGCGTAAAAATGTTATTGGGCAACAACCTTTTTACACTACTTTACGCAAGGTACCAAACCTACAAATTACACGCAATGAAAATAGAGTCCTTCGTGCTCCAAAATCTCAAGATTTACGCACACAACTCCAAACGCGTAAAAATATACAGTTTGGTTCTGCGAATGCAGCCAGATCTTCTTTATACGCAGGGGACTAAACATTTTTCTACCCCAAATATAATAAAGAAGAATACTCCTTCTTCTCCTTCTGATTTACGCGAATTGCTAATGCAAAAGCGTAAAAATAGACAATCTCCTGTGACACGCCCTCAAAGAAATCATCATTGTGAGTGTCACCAGATTGTAATCAACTGTTGCTGTTCAACTGCAAAATAGTCAGTTTTTGATCGGTTGAGTATTGATGCACCTCAACGACAAGTTGATGATCAAGAGCATGAGCTGCCATATGTGTCAGTTAATATGGCATCTCATACTAACAAAGGACGACGTCCAAAGCGGAATACGTCCCAAACTCCAGGACAACAACAGTTCAACAGACTTCTTGATTCCTTTGAAGGAGTATATCAGAATACTCGATCAAGAAGACAGAGACAGCTACAGACTTCTGATTCAGAAGCTGGGGGTACTCAATCCTTTGAGTCTGAAACTGATAGTGTTGATTCTTATCTCTATACTAATCCTTCTGTATCTTCAAGAGAGGTTGAATCCTACACTATTGGAGATGAACCAGAGACGTCATCCGCTAATATAGAACAACGTCTCACTGCAGTTGAGCAATCATTAAAGGACATGCTCACCCTGATGCAAAACATGTACCAGATTATGACTCAGCAGACTGCTCAACCAACAGTGGTAACGCCGGTGCAAGTAACAGCACACACTCAAGATAGTCAAGGGGTTGATATACCTTTGAATATTCAAGAACCTGCTGTTAACCAAAATTCTGCATCTCCAGATCCCATCATTCCAGAAGATGTACCGCCTCCAATCGGGGTTACGGTACTTCTAACAACCATTCAATCAAATGTGCTTCCTCAGACTAGTGAAGCCATTCAAGCAGTGCGTAAACTCAAAGCACAGTTTGAAGTTTTGAAGCATAAAGATCAGCTCCAGAGGTTAGGGATTAAGCAACCCTATCCTCCTCAATGGAATGATATACCCTTTCCACCAAAATTTAAGCCACAATCCATGGTACTGTTCGATGGAAGGGCTTCTCCTAGTCAATATATCAATTATTTTGATATTATGACTGTACACCTACAGAAAAATGATGCTCTTCTCACTCGAGTGTTCATTGGATGCTTAACGGGTTCAGCTTACGATTGGTATCGTAGTTTATCCGATAATTGCATTTTCTCTTTTGACGAATTTATAGCAATGTTTCTTTCCCGTTTCTATGAAGGAGGTATGGACATGAACATGTCCTCTTTAATAGAAATCAAACAAAAGGAGAAAGAAGATACTCGGACGTTCATTGAACGATTTCGACAGGCTACTTTGAAGATGCCTCCCGGTATGCCGGATTCAGCATTAATTGATACATGCAAGATGAATCTGCGACCATCTATTGCTGTCTTTACAGGTTCCCAATTCACATATTGGGCTTCATTCATTATAGCAGCTGTTTCTGCCGAGACCAATGGCAGGTTGGCTCGTGAACATGGGATGATCTTTGCTTCAGAGGAGAAAGGAAGGAAAGGAAATCCTGGTATTAATTCTGGCAATCGTAATATAAAAGGAAAGGATACTCTTATGGTTAATCTTTCCAAAAGTAAACGATGCCGAATAATCAGGAATCTTTCAGGCCAAAAAAAGAATATTCTTTTGACGAAAGCGACATCCCAGGGATATTCCAATGTCTGGTGAAGAGTGGCAAACTCCAGATTCCAGAGCCAAGAAGACCTAATGAAGTGGATTTGACTGACAATCCCAAATATTGTATCTATCATAGATACGTAAATCATCCTACAAGGGCTTGTTATGTCCTTAAAAGGAAAATCCAAGAGCTGATTGATGCTAATGCCATCGCTTTAACTAACGATGAGCATACAGTCACAACCAACATGGTTTCTCTACAATTTGGAGATTTTCCTCCTCAACAAATCCCAGATGGGATCGTTCCAATTCCGAAGGCTACGATAAAAATTGTGAATATCCCGCCTGCCGGAGAAAAAAATGAAGGATTATTGCCTCTCACATTAAAGAATGGTGAAATTATGTGGGTACATCCTGACTTAATACCTGAAATAGAAAATAAAGATAAAACTTCAAAATCCAAGAAAGGTAAGAAAGTCAGATCCTGCAACATGATTTCTCATGTTATTCCAGATTCTGATGATTTGGATCATCTATGGAATGATATTCCTTTGGAAGACAGATTGAGAGGATTGAACATATGTCCTCCAAGTTTGGCCCCTCCTATCAAACTCAAGCTTACCCATCAGCAGTGGCTAGCCATGAATAGTGTTCCCTTATACAGAGCACAACAAGTCTTTGCTGCTTATGAAAAAGCTCCTTCAGGGATTTCTCCTCGTATCCCTAATCCTTCTCCTCCCACAACTACAGAGACTTCTATTCCTCATTCTTCTGTAGTTACAGAGAGTTTTTCTCCTTCCTCTGTGGAACATACTGAAAGTCCATTACCCGTCCACTTGTACAGTCAACAATCAGTCCTCCTCATGAAAAAGATGGGCTATAACTTTCAAAAGACGGAAGGTTTGAATTATGATAAAGGAATGCGACTTCCTTTGCAAATTCAAAATCGAAAATCCACTGTTGGATTAGGTTCTGAGGTCCCTCATAACAATCCTCGAAAGAAGAAAGTTAAGGGAAGGAAGACTAAATCCTGTAATATGATACTTCCTTCTCCTGACTCCGAAGAAGAAGCTTTTGCTGGTACAAGATCTGGAAAAGAGTACCACAAAGATTATGAAGGATCCTCCAAAGAAGTAGAAGATGTTGAAATACCTCCAGTTCAACCTACTCCTGTTCCTGCTAAACCTTCTATGGTTGAAAAGGGGAAACAGAAAGCAGTTCGTTTTGATGTCCCATTGAAGTCTGCTTCTAGTCAGGGGGTAGTGATGAAACCCTACAAATTTGACATTTTAGCCTAGTTAGCCAATACTCCGGCTAGACTATCTATATTTGAGCTGCTTCGCCTTTCTAGAGAAGCAAAGAGACTTTGAGTGAAGCTTTACTTCAAGCAGATTCATGTTTGGCTCAGCTAAAGAGTCCTGATGATACGCCAGTGTCGTATCCACAATGTCATAGTGTGATGGAGGCAATTCCTAACATTACTTTCACACAAGAAGATATGCTATTGAAGCACAACAAATATGACAGGCCTCTGTGCTACACTGGATATATCGGATCCACTGAAACACTGAAATTGACAGGATTTACAATGATCCGAGATCTTCAATTAGCATAATTCTTCAGAGTATGCTAAGACCGCTGAGGATTCCTACTAGTGATCTGATTTATACTAGTACTACAATAGTTGGTTTTAACTCTGGCAAGAGCAAACCACTGGAGAAAATTTGTCTGAAGATTCAGATTGGTGATCTTCGAACTATGGTAACCTTCTATGTTATCAACTCAGACGTATCCAACAATATCTTCCTTGGGAGACCATAGATTTATGAACATAACATTGTACCTTCAACTCTCCATCAATGCTTCAAGTATGTGGATTCCAAAGGAGTTGTGAAGACTGAGTTTGCTGATATCAATCCTTTCAAGGGTGTCGAAGCTTATTTTTCTGATTCAAGGCTCTACAAACAAGAGCATGTGAAAGAGATATCAGACATAGCTGAAGATCAGTCATCTACTGAAGATCAGTCTATTAATGAGGATCCGCCAAAAGAGCAACCTTTGAAGATCATAGTCAAAGGACGAATCCAATTCCAACCTGTCAATAATCAACCTTTGATGATTAAGGTTAAAGGAATAACTCAAGCTTCATTTGAGGAATCAGTAAATATTCCTGCTAAGAGCCAAGTTCAACCTTTTATGATCAAAGTCAAAGGACGTACTTCTTGTACAAATGATCCAGAACCTCCATTGATTGTCAATCTTGGCAAACCTATACAGAAGACGGATGATAGTCCATTGGTGATTAATCCGAAGCGTGGCAATCAAATTGTAAATTATGTAAATATTGATCATTCTGTACTTTTTGATATCAATGAAGATTTCCTTTTTGAGTATATGGCTGTCAAGTTCATTGAGAGGATGACTTTATCGTCTGACGATCAAAGTCATGACATAAGCACAGAAGACACCTTATACATTGACTATAAGGAAAATTCTTTTCCTCCTCATGTCGATGTGGGACCATATGCTCAAAAGTTCTTAACATCTTCTCCCTATCTTCTTCCTGTGGCTGCTTCATCACAAGCTTGTGTAACTTATAGACGTCATGAAGAATCTTATTTTGTGATTCCGGCTGATAAGAAAAACAAGTGCCAAATTGTGTTCGGCCTAGCCAGAAATATCCCTGTTGCTCAAACAGATGATCTGAGAGATAAAGATAAAGGAAGAATTCGAATTGATAGCTATAGTCAGCAATCTATCAAGATTATCCAGAATATGGGATATAATTTGAAGACTATGCAAGGTCTTAACCAAGGCAAGGGTAGACGATTACCATTATGTGGTGATCCGTTTTACCAGAAAACTCGTCATGGGTTGGGATATGATCCGTCCCACATGTTTAATGACGATATACAAAAAGAATTCTCTTCTAACTCTTCGCAATCATCAGATTCAGAAGATATCCAATTCATTGAATCTGATATGTTTCATTCTTCTTATGTTGGAGGCTATTATGATGAATCCGAGCAAGTATTTTCAGTCAATATGGTTCAAATTGATGGTGAAACTGAACCATTTGAGAATGATCCTTGGGCTCAACAAATGGACACTCAATGGGAACTTCGTTTTGAACAGCGACAGCCACCTACAGAGGACGAGATTGTTCAGATTGATGTTAGAGATGGAACAACATCCAAACCAATATTTATCAGTAAAACCTTTCCGAAGATGAGAAGGAAGAATTGATAAAACTGATTAAAGAATATATTGATATCTTTGTATGGAGTTATGAGGATATGCCAGGTCTAGATCCTAAAGTTGCTACTCATAAGCTCAATATTCTTCCTAATGCCAAGCCTGTAAAACAACAACAACGGTGCTTCAGACCATATATGATGGATGCAATCGAGGTAGAAGTCAAAAAATTGATTACATGTGGCTTTGTTCGCGAAGAGCAACACCCGAATTGGGTTGCCAATATTGTTCCTATTATGAAGAAGAATGGGAAAGTCCGAGTTTGCATAGATTATCGAGATCTTAATACGGCTTGTCCAAAGGATGAATTCCCACTTCCAATTACTGATGTCATGATAGACAATACATGTGGGTTTGAACGTATGTCTTTCATGGACGGATTCTCAGGATAAAATCAGATCAAGATGCATCCCGAAGATGAGAAGCATACTTCTTTTCGAATACCCCTTGGGGTTTACTGCTATACGGTTATGCCGTTTGGTCTTAAAAATGCAGGTGCCACATATCAACGGGCTATGAGCAACATCTTTCAAGAGCATCTACGGAAGACAGTTGAATGTTATGTAGATGATATTGCTGTTAAGAGTCGATCAAAAGGTAATCACATTCAAGACTTGAAGACAGTATTTGATTTGATGCGTAAGCATCAGTTGAAAATGAACCCTACTAAGTCTTTCTTGGGGGTTTCTAGTGGCAAGTTTTTAGGATTTGTCATTACCTCTCAAGGTATCCATGTTGATCCTGATAAGGTTAAAGCAATCCTTGAAATGCGTCCTCCTCGTAATTTGAAAGAACTTCGTGGCTTTCACGGTCGCATTGCTTATATCAGGAGATTTATATCTAATCTTTCTGGAAGATGTCAACCTTTCTCCTGTCTATTAAAGAAAGGTGTATCATTTGTTTGGGATGAAGCATGTCAGAAAGCCTTCAATAACATTAAACAATACCTTACAAACCTACCTGTTCTGGTACCTCCAGTAGTAGGAAGACCGTTTTTGCTGTATGTTCGAGTCTTGGATCATTCACTTGGTGCTTTTTTGTACAGAAAAGTGATATGGATCATGAACAGGCAATTTATTATCTTAGCCGAATGATGGTCGGAGCTAAACATAGGTATACTCCTGTAGAAAAAGAATGTTTAGCATTGGTTTCTGATGTCTAAAAGACAAGACATTATGTGACAGGACAGACTATTCATGTCATCTCCAGAATAAATCCCATTCGGGTTCTGATAAAAAAACCAAGCATTCTTAACTCCAGATTAGCTATCTGGGTGATGTTGCTCACTCCCTATGACATGGTCTATGTACCTCAAAAATCAGTCAAGGGTCAAGCATTAGCGGATTTCTTAGCTGCTCACCCTATACCTGAAACATCGAAGTTATATGAGGACATTCCAGATGAAGTCGTAGATTGTAATATGACTTTGAAGAATGAGATCTGGCAATTATATTTTGATGGAGCATCACGAGTAGGACCTAAAGGCAACATTGTCTCTGTGGTAGCAATCGTCTTGATTTCTCCTGACAAAATGGTCATATATCGTGCATATTCTCTTAATGAGCCATGCTCTAACAATGTAGCAGAATATAATACTTTACTGATTGGTCTTCAAGTAGCAAAAGAATTGGATATCGAGTTCCTAGAAGCTTTTGGAGATTCTCAATTGATTGTTAATCAAGTTAGAGGGACTTATGAAGTCAGAAATCCTGATCTCATCCCTTATCATCAAGTGGTAATCGAGTTGGTCCTTTCATTTAAAGGATTCTTCATTGAATTTGTACCACGTTCTCAGAATATGGAGGCTGATGCTCTTGCTGGCCTAGCTGCAGACTTGGCTGTTCCAATCCGAAGACAAAATACAATTACTTTGTTAGACCGAGATTTATTCTGTGTCAAGAATAATTTGTATATTGAACAAAGTTATACTATAGAGTCAAGCTCTCAGCAAAGGGATTGGAGAAGTCCATTCATTAACTATGCACTTCATGGGATTCTACCTGAAGATCCGAAGGAAGCTGCATCAATTAAGAGACGGTCATTTCGATTCTACTATGATTCGTCTTTACACATGTTATATCATCGTTCATACGATGGACTCTTGCTGTGCTGTCTCTCGAAAAGTAAAGCCAAACAAATACTCAGAGAAGCTCATGACGATGTTTGTGGTGCTCATCAACCGGGCCCGAAATTACAAGATCGCATTCGAAGAATGGGGTATTATTGGCCTTCTATGATAGCAGATGCTGTAGACTATACCAGGAGGTGTAAATTATGTCAGATCCATGCTGATTTTATTCATCAACCATCTGAATTTCTGTATCCTACAGCAGCCTCTTGGCCATTCGAAACTTGGGGTATGGATGTCATTGGTCCTATTAACCCTCATTCAGTTAAAGGACATTGGTTTATATTAGCTGTAACTGATTACTTTTCTAAGTAGGCAGAAGCAGTTCTCCTTGCTGAAGTGAAAACATCTAATGTGATCAGCTTCATCAAACACTATGTTATTTATCGTTTCGGGATTCCTCGACGAATAATTCATGACAATGGACCACAGTTTGCCAGTCAGGCATTTTATCGGTTCTGTGATAAGAATCGAATTCAAAATCTGGCTTCTACGGCTTATAATCCAGCTGCTAATGGTTTAGCCGAAGCTTTCAACAAGACGATCATCAAGCTTCTCAAAAAGTTTATCTCTTCTAATAAACGTGATTGGAATGAGAAACTTGGAGAATGTTTATGGGCTTATCGAACTATAGTCCGAACTCCTACTGGTTTTACACTATTTTTATTGGTTTATGGATGTGAGGCTGTCCTCCCATTGGAAATACAGATCCTATCTCTACGAATAGCCATTGCTAATGAGCTGATTATAGAGAACAATGATCGCTTGCGACTCCAAAAACTAGAAGGATTGGACGAGAAGCGTCTTCAAGCACAACAGCATATTGAGCTATATCAAGCCCGTATATCTCGAACTTTTAATCGTAAAGTTAAGGAGAGGGTATTCAAGGTTGGTGAACTGGTATTAGCCGTTTGAAGACCGATGGTCATGACTCACAAAAGCAAAGGGAAATTCCAAGCAAAATGGGAAGGTCCCTATGTAATTGAGACTGTGTTTTCTAATGGCGCCTATCGGTTATCAAAGCCTAATAGAGATCTACTCATGATGTCCATCAATGGCAAATTTCTTAAGAAGTACTATGTATAAAGAAAAAGGCAGAATGAAAATAAAATTTCTTTTATTTTTATTTTTGACTTTTGTTCAGTACAAAGGACTAAGGATGAGGACCACTGCCTTCCTTATTGAATACATAGTCAGTCAATGCATCAAAAGCATCATTGCCTGAGTTCATAAAAAACTTGCAGGCAACCATCCTCAGCACTTCTTCTTCAGGAGTTTTTCTTGGCTCTACTAATAAAGCGAGGATGTCTTATGGTGGTGTAGGTATAGAAGAGCTTTCGCCTATCTCGGTTGGGCCTGACCGTTGGCTCAACAGGGCGTGTCTCGATGACGTCCTCAACCTTTTTGGAGACTTCATTCTTTTGCTGCACATCCTTGGAAGACATTTCTGATAGAGGAGCAAAAATAAGAATGAAAAGTTACGATGAGTTTCTGCCTATTTATAGGAGAAATCCATTAATGAACCGGTCTTGAAAATTGAAATGACTTACCATTTTCGAAAAGATCTATCTGTTCATTACATCATATTCATCCATTTAATTATGGAATTGAATTAACCTTTTCTTTTCCCGAAAGATGCGTTGGTTCATTCGTTCTCTTATCGATGACATCTGTCTCTTTATTCCCTAGCTACCAAGGTTTGGTTAAGCTGATTTCTTGTCTCCGGGGAGAGGAAGAGGCGTTCGAATGTTCTCGAGAAGAAAATTCATTATGATGGTTGCATGTTGACCGACATTATTCCTCTTGACTTTACGCCGACTGTTGGATATCCCGAGTTTTACGCAGATGACCGTTGGATATCCCAAGTTTTACGCTAACTGGTCAAATCCCTACTTTTACGCTTATGTTCAAAGTGTTTCAAATTTTAAATATATTTGAAAACTTTGAAGGGGGTTTTGTAGGAGCGTAAAAAGTGCTTCACAGAATGAGTCAAAGTGATGGATCATTCCACTCAAGTTAATCACTTTACGCCCAAAGCAGGCTACTTTACGCCAGGGTCAAGACTGGCCATTTTACGCTCGGGTCTAAGCCAATGGTTTTACGCCTATGACAGGCTGACTACTTTTACGCTGGACAAAGCTGTCAAGTCTTGCATTTAATGCAAAGTCTGACATGAAGATATTAATGATGGCATATACCACAGAATTCGAAAGAATTTGTTTTATACGGAGACCAATGTTGTCGTTTAGTATGTGGATTGAGCTACTTTACGCTCGCAGTATGGCTTCTTTTACGCATGGAGACTATATGAGTTTTTACGCTCAAAAGTTAACGTGTGCGTAAAGTCTATTTGAGCTACTTTTACGCTCAAGGTTATTTAACAACCACTTTACGCGGAAAGTCCATGTCAGGGCTATTTTACGCCTAATCTACTGCTTTATGCTCAGAGTACATTGGGGCTATTTTACGTCCTACTCTTTCTGACCAATTTGGAACGTGGTTTGCCTACATGGCTTTCATACCACATATTTCGAAGAACGTGTGTACATGTATCCTATTCTTACTGAAATGATGGGACACATGTCAACGTATGCAGAGGATGACTTTGATCATGGGTGGCAGTTGTTAGCGTAAAGACGAAACTTTTTGATAAGTTTTTACGCACAAGAGCCGAAGTCTATAAATAGACTTATTTTTCTCACATAACACACAGACGGAGACAGAGATACACAGGAGAGACAGGAGAATACAGAAAGATCAGAGCCCAGAGACTTTGAATTTCTGAGAGCATCATTCTTCAACTTTTCTTCAAGAACAGAGTGAAGCAAAGCAGGAAAGCATTCGACCTCGCCATCAGTGCCCAAGTGTTGTCGATACCTTTCTGGTGACTTAGTTCTTCCAGTTGTTCATCTTCCAGCAGTGAGCTTCATCATCATCGTATGGTCCAAGGAATAAAGTGATCATTTACAAGATCAGACTTCTATAGCAATACTTCCCCAGAATCAAATTTGTACTCTTTGTACTTTTTCTCGTTTTTTCTTTCAAAAGCCAATTTTCAAGGCATTTTGTTAAGGGAAACAATATATATATATATATATATGTCCTAGCTCCCACCCCATGCTCCCCATCTCCCGTTTAGGTTTTCGGCCATTGGCGGACCATGGAGGAAGGGGGCACCCCTCTCTTTCCCTCCTCCATAGCCCTCCATTATATTTCCTTAGCTGCTAGCCAGGTCCCTCTTGGGAGGATCACTTGGATTCATCCACCGCCATACCGGATGTCGACCGGCGGGGCGGAGCCTTATCTCCTTCCACCCTTCTCCTCATCTCTGTCTCGCTCGGCCCCTCTGGTTGGGTCTGCAAAGACCTCGACGTCCCCTGGCTTCCCCCGAGATTCGTCCTCCAATGCCCCTCTGGGTGCTGTTTCCACCGGTGCCTCTTCAACCGTGGCCCCTTTCGCGACTCCCCTGGGCGAGGTCTTCGTTGCTCATTCTGCATAGTCCTCCCCAGCGCTGGCTTGTCCTGGCCCGGAACTCCTCTCTCAGGCGGTTGCCCGTAAGTCTTTTGCTCAGGCGGTGTAGAGGGGATTGCCTCGTGGCAAACACCAATTATTCTCAAGGCCCCGGAAAGGTTTATGCGGGAACCTGTAGTTTCGTTCTCCATGGAAGACGAGTTGTCCTTCCTGCGACATGTGGCCATAGCGCTCATCAGAAAATTCTTCCATTACCGGCCTCCTATTGACAACATTCATAGGGCCTTCACCACTTTCGGTTTCGATGCCTCCTGTAGGGTAGGGGTTATAGACCACAAGCATATTTTAATTTTGCCTCGACGTGAGGATGAGTTCTTCGTCTGCGTACTCGGCATTCCTGGTTGGTTGCCCAGCCTCCTATGCGGGTGTTCAGGTGGACGGTCAGCTTCGACCCCCACTTTGAATCATCGATTGCCCTAGTTTGGGTAAATTTACGAAGCTTCATCATCATCTGTTTGAGAAAGCGGCTCTATTACAGATTATGAACTCATTTGGCACGCCTTTGAAAATAGATAACGCGACTGCGGCTCACTCTGTCATAACCCGCACCTGGTATAGGGGTACGAGTGCGTAACAGCGTCCAGCCTACGCCGCAGAATCAATGGTAGAACGTTGTTCTAGGTCGCTTAACTATCAAACTCACACAATGATATAATGTACCTGTCATAGATCTTAACTCCGAATGGAGGACAAGTATAAGATATGATAATACTCAATCACAGTCTAAAACACGATAAGATATCACAGAAGTCTAAATAACTATAAGACTCAACAAACAACAACTAATAATAATATTCAAACAAAACTCAAATATAATGTCAAAATCTCCACTTATTATAATTCAATTTCAAACAGAAATCTAGAACAAGTCCACTAAACTAGTCTCTTGGTCACTCCTGAAAGTCGGGACCCAAGGTAGCTATCCCCTCCTCAGAGCCATAATGGGTAGGACACGTATCCTCCGGACAATCATCTGAAAACTATATCCAGTCATGATGGAACGAGCACATCTCATCTAGCAATTCTAAGTAAATGGCAAAGGCTATAAAGCAGTTATAGACAGTTATATTGATGAAACATGGAAGTTTGAGACAGGTAATAAAGTAGAGCAACCGTTTAAAGAACAGAAAAAGTAATATAGCGAATCAGGAGAGCATGGCAATGAAGACTGTAAAAGTAAAACTAACTGAACTAGAGCAATATGATATGAGTCCAGACAGTATAATATAGTCAAGTGTGATCCCAGTGTGAGTCCAGTAAGTCATCTTAGTCAGTGATTCGAGTTAGTGATTCGAGTATTGGTAATTCGAGTAGGTGATTTGAGTAGTAGAGGTCAGACGAGTCAAATACATGTATTGTGAGTGAGTGAATCCGGAATACCAATACGTGTTGTGACATAGAATCAAATAGAACTAACTAGACACTACAAGAAAATGTAGCATTTACGGCGCGCAATTTACGGCACGCAGTAACTGCGTGCCGTAAATGACACACTTTTATGGCACGCATATTTGTGTGCCGTAAATGAGTTATTTTTTGTCTTTATTACGGCATATTTTGTATGTAAGCCGTCATTGTAAACGTATTTACGGCATACAGGTATGTGCGCCGTGAATGATAACTTATTTACGGCATGCATGTGTGCACGCCGTGAATGATAACTTATTTACGGCATGCATTTGGGCACGCCGTGAATGATTTTTCATTGACGGCATGCACTTGTGAGTGCCGTAAATGATAGCTCATTTATGGCATGCATTTGTGCACGCCGTGTATAGTGCAATTGATTCTTCTGAGAAACTTTTTCCTATGTAATTGTTTCTCTAAAATCTCCTTTCAAATTAACTTTTCCACAAAGTTTATGCAAATTAACTTTCTAACTTATTTACGACACATGGATATGTGCACACCGTGCATAATTTAGATATGAGTTAATTTGTTATGTTATATGGATTTTAGATTCGGACCCAATCTTTTTATCCAAACAGGATCCGGACCCTTGATTTGTGTAGATAGAGTGTGGACCTCAAAACTAGACCATATTATCAAAACAGAGAGGGTTTGGGTCGAAATAAATCCTATCCAACATGAACTAGACAGGCACGATGGAAAACTTTTGAGATAATTAACACTACAACAAAAAAAACTTTGTTAACAACGTTTTATTTACAATATTTTTTAACAATATGTGCCCATTTGGTAAACCGTATTTGGAGGTGGTATTTGAATTTTTATGGTTTTGGAGAAAAATCTATGGAATCCTATGTTTGGTTGGAGATGGATTTGGATATGAAAAGTTTGACAAAATCCAAAACTTGGATTTGGTTGGATTTTGGAGGGAAAAAATAATTATTCTTTAATAATTTCTTTAAAATATTTATTATTTAATAATTTTGTTAAAAATTATTAACTTAAAAATTAGTTATTCTTTAATATTTTTGTTAAAAATAATTATTCTTTAATAATTTTGTTAAAAATTAGTTAGTAAATAAAAAAAACTAACTATTTTATTAGTATTATTAATTAAAAAAAATAGTATTATTAATTAAAAAATAAGTTAATTAGTTAAATTTGTTATTATCATAATCAATAATTTGTTAGTATTATTATAATATTAACTAATAATTTGTTAATTAGTTAATAATCATAATTCACTAGTATTATTATATTATTATTATAATATTAATTAATAATTTATTAGTATTATTATGATATTAATTAATAATCATATCCTATGTTTAGTATTATTAATTAAAAAAATTAGTTAATTTCGTTATAATCATAATTAATAATTTATTAGTATTATTATAATATTAACTAATAATTTGTTAATAACTATTTTATTATAATCTTAATTAATATTATTTCAATCACAATTAGAATCATATTTTATAATAATTTAATTAATAATTTACTAATCATAATAATATTAATTTATAATTACTATTTTTAA
>JANAVB010014796.1:15579346-15591846 GCA_029216955.1 Iris pallida | reverse complement strand
TTAGTGGCTTGGGTTGTCTACCCCTGTGGATTATAAGGTATCCATTTAAGTCCCCCTATCTTTACTTGTATAATCATCCTTAGTACTTATTCATAGATGTGCCTTAATCATCTAATCTTGGTATGTTAAAGCCATATCTATCTATTCTTATACGCATAAGCGAGTATCCTAGGATACCCTTTACCAATATCTTGATGCTAACTCAATTACCTATAATGTTATTACAACATCATACCCATTTCTTAGTGCTCCCTCTATGTGTAAATGGGCATGCTTGCCAAGCACCATCCCATATGGTACCAAGTTCATATTCCCTTGTCTTAGTGTATGAATACTATATACTCATCATGCTTAACTGACTGCTATAATATTGTACCCCAAATTCATTACTCTATTGTATATATCTAACCTGTATTAGCTATAAGTGTTCAACCTGGATCCCCTTATACAGGCATCAACGTGGTACTCGAATGCTGTCAACAGTGGGCTTGTTGCTACTGTGTGATGTCCCAATTTCCTTACTGGCCTGCATTCAACCTCGACCCCCTTCTATTTACAAATCCTACAAATAATCCATTTGAGACTGCTATATAAGTGTACAAGGATTTGATACCCATTCTATCTTGAATGCTCATCTGGATACCTGGTACCATATGTTCTTCATATACAGTTTGGTAATTGTCCCATGTTCTTTCTCTGCCATATGTACAGGGATTTTTGGTATCCTTCCTGTCCATGGCTGAACTGACACTAGTACCCCCAATGATGCTCTGATACATAAGGTATTTGGCTTGATACTCTGATACTTAGTTGGACCTGTGGGTAACACCTTTCTAGCCTAATGTTTGGCTGGACTAGGGTACATGAAACCCTCTGTACAACCTATAGTATAATCCTTCCAAAGCTTGTGAATATTGCTCATATACTGTAGGACACATACCCTGGCTATTGTTCTGATACCACTCATTCTATACTCTATTAGTTTTGTACAGGAGCTCGAGCCCCAACTCCTGTTACTTGTTGTCCCTTCCTTACTGAATAGTACACAGGGATTCATACATAACTGGTATACCCCTTGGAACACCTATATGCAAGCATATGCATCAGTACTATGGGTATAGTACTTATGCATAGTAAAATAGTTTGTATACCTCTACTGCACCTTCTTTATAGCTAGAGACTTGATAACATTGCCCCTACTGGTAGTCTAATCAATATCCTGTGTAGATTTTCTTGTATGTTAATGAGACTAGTACCTATACTAGGTGTTGGCACTAATACGAACATCCTAGTGGTTCCTCTCCCAGGCACTTCCCAGGTCTGTACAGAGATAACCCTATCTACATTTTAGGGGTGACTACCAACCAATACTCCTCTGATAGCTGAAACAACTACAGGTTTTGTGCAGGGATTTAACTCCTGCAGAAAGCAATACATGATCTTGTATTGGCTTTAGTGGCCAAAATGATCAACCATAATCGAATGATAGCAATCTAGGGTACAGATATTAGATCGATTCCATTTGAGCCTTCAAAGATGACCATCTAACCTGCTCTTTCCTTATGCTTAGACAATTGATACATTGTGTAATTCTGACACAAAAGAAAATCTTGACCCAGGTTGTAACTTACCCATACTCCTAGTTAATTGAGTAGTAAAGTATGCATCTATCATTATGTACTTAGATGAGAAGAGCACAGAGTAGTTTTTATAAGGTATGGATTGCTTGTCCATAATATCAGGAAGAATCTCCTATATATTTGACTGAACCAAATCTTCCTTGTGTAATTCCCTTGTCTTAACAGTATGGAACCATTGGACCTGGAGATGTCCTCTTGTTAGTTTTGAGTGGTGAGCTACCTTGTTCATGTTACAGGTGCAAGACCGATCAGTGATATTCTACCTTACCACCACTTGGCCCTTATGCTACTAATTCCAGTTATGTATATGGATGTGCACCCTATACTTTAGGTCATATGGCATCTAATCTATCCTATTCGAACTAGCTTGCTCAGGTATCCCTCATATAAGCTACGGCTTAGTTCTTCACCCTTCCCGGGTCAACAGATATGTATGGTGACTTTCCCTATAACCTGGGTACTATCACAAGCCTGCAATTACCTAGAGCATTCTCAAACACAAGTTAGAGCCTATGCCTGCATATGTCTATTATACCTAGTACATTTGCTTGTACATATATGATTTCCTTATCTAAGACACCTAGGACTACTAGAGACACCTTCATCTATTGTTTTAGACTCTTTTCTACCTCTGTATTCGGTCACACCCATATGCAGGAATATAGTCTTAAACAAAGTATCTACTACACATTGGTGTAATTGACATATAGGGTATGATCTGATACAAAGTGTCAATCTGGTATCGGATGCAATCTGATACCATGTATCAAAGTCGATACCAGTATCAATCCTGACACCCAGTAGTCTGGATTCCCTGTATACCCAATTGTTCTTCCTCTTAGGATTTTAATCATACACTTATGCATCCTAATTCTAACTCATAATAAATGACAAGATTTACCACTCCAAAAATAGATTTAACTTACCTCCTTGATGGTGATGACAGGTTTGGACTGTTTCTCGATCGAACTGGAACTCCCTTTAGTTTCCTGCCTGCTTTTCTTAGTGAAGGAGAGCAATATGCTGCTAGGGTTTGTAGAGGAAGGCTCGACTACAACTCTCCTTTTATATAACAAGTTTTGGGATTAGGTCAATTTCTCTGAGGCTTGGAAGAGATCTTGTTGAAGAAGGGATCAGATTTGAACCCAGGGTGATCGGCTACCAACGGGAATTTAAATTCCACTTTTACACAAAGCCCCCTTGGGAAAATCGATTTGTGCTAATAAGGGTTTAGAGAACCCTCCCTTGCAAAATCCGAAGTTAAAGAAAAATATAGGGCTCTATCCTCATGAGGTCGGCCAAATGAAAGGATTTGAATTCCTGAACTTTTGAATTTGAAACATATTTGCTAAACCCCTTTATCAACCTGGTTTTACATAACTCACATTTTCCTATTATCTAAACTAAATTGACCATGAGAATAGATATAAACAACAATAAAATAAAAATAAAATAAAAATTATACAAAAAGGAAGAATTTTGGTTTAAGGGTTTACAAATCTACCCTCCTTAAAAATAATTTCGTCCTCGAAATTTAGTAAAGCCACGATCTACTAGAATGAATAGTCTACTGCTATAAAAGTAATTCAATTGCTCTTAAATCAAAGTCTAATATAGGCCTATCTATAATACTACTGCCAATATCTACTAGAAATTTCTGCCAGTTGCTCCTTATGGTGTTGTCGCATCCTCCGTGATCATGGCATAAGCTGTCCTCCCTGTGCGGCTGGTAGTAGTGGGGCACTCGCATTTCTCTTCGAACAATTTTGAGACCTATGTTGGTTGGACCCACAAGTCCAACACAAACCTAACGAACCACGAAATTTTTTTTGTACGTGGCCTCTCTTCATGCAATACTGGCAGATAGGGACATCTTGGACTTGATGTGGGGCCACTCGTGGTTGCTGATGATACTACTGTGCTGAGGTCTTCTTTGGGACATTAGGACGTTTTGTCGCTCCTGATTGGCTGATGCCTCCTCCGTATGCGTCTCTGTCCCTCTTTCACTTTCGCTTCAATTCTTTCTCTATCGCCTATGCGACCTTCAAGATTCTCCTGTAGGTTGTGGCTTGACTGGTGGCGATGGCTAGGTGGATTTCATGTGATAACCCTTTCTTAAACTTCTTGGCTTTGGCTTCAGGGGTCATGGCATCTGCGAAGCGGCTGAGACGGGAAAACTCTGTGGTGTACTCGTTGATGGTGAGGTTGCCCTGCTCTAGGCTCTCGAACTCACTCTCCAACTCTTCGCGGGCTGCTTCAGGATAGAACTTTTCCTTGAACAACTCTTTGAACTCATCCCAAGTCACGTCTGGTGTGGTAAATCAGGGCTCATCTCTATACCATGTGCGGGCGATGTCGTAAAGCTGCATGCTAGCTGACTCGATCTTCATGTCTTCAAGAACTCGAGTCATCCGAAGAATTCGATCGACGTTCTCTAACCACTTATCCACATATAGAATCCTTTCCTTCCCCTTGAATTTTCTGGGCCTAAGGTCCATGAAATTCTTGGAAGTTCCAGGACACGATCGTGGAGCATCTCTAGTCTGGAGAGCCTCTCTCAAGGTGTCGCAAAAAAGTGTTGGCCTACACCATCTGGGAAGCAACGAGCTGCTGGAAGATTTCGAGGAAAGTAGCATTATCCAGCACAGGTGGCGGAGGCAGAATGTGTGCTAGATACACGACATATATTGCTGGTGCTGGATGTATGGTAGGAGTTGGATAGAACATGTGCTCGATGCGAAAACTTGTGCTAGTGGTGGGACAGATGCTGAAGGCAGAACGGGTGCTGGTGGTGGAGTCTGCGGAGGAAACTGTGGGGGTGGTAGAATATCGTCTCTGCAAAATCTCGAGAATTGCGGCTGTGGCGGATTGCCCATATGAGTAAGTTGGCCTCCCTGTCGGTGGGGTCATGTACGTAAAGAATCCTCCTGTAGTTGGTGGGGTGTTCCGAGAAGCTTTGTTCCTGTTGAGAATCCATTTACTGCAAAAAAGAAAACATTTAGCCGCTGAAGAATTTAAGCATGAGGCAAGTCAAGAATTCAATGAAAATCAAGGATAAAGATCAATAATGTGTTCAATATATGTGGATGAGATCCTAAGTGTCTAATCCTATTTGCAGGCTCACGTCGGTACAGTGACGTAACTGAAGTGATTAACGTAGACCTGCTTGGGCCACCAAAAAAACTTGTCACGACCGCACCCGCTTTTCGGATACGAGGCGTGTCCAAGCCTAGCCTACGCCACAGTGTCGACGATAGAAAGCTGTCTAGTACACACAAGTCACGGAGTCTATAGAACTAACATGGTAGTCTAGATCTCATCCACGAAAATATGATACAATATTCAAATAAGACTGAATAAAGAATGATAATATAAAATAAAGTATCAAGTTTATCGAAAATTCCAGTTACGTCCGGTGGACACAAATCCAGTACCAATAGACGAAAATAAAATAGAACATAAAAATGAAACAACTGAGTCTAAACTGCTAATCATCAAGATACCCTCAATGCAGTGGTACTGTGGTCCAATGCTGGCTCAAACCTACTCGTGTCACCTGGCTCAACACTCGGCTAAACCTGAAGAGATCATCAGGTCCTCAGAGGACTAGCAAGATACATATACAAGCTTTCTAACATCTAACAGTTTATCATGCAGAAGGAAATCCATGATATAAACAAGAAAAGACTAAGCGATCATGATACATGAATATAAGAACAACTACGCATAAATGAACTGCTAGAAGAAAACAAGTGAACACATGTCAAAAGATCAATCGGATACCAAACACCCTCACCCCTAGAGTGGACTCGCAGGTTTGAAACTAATCACTAACCCTCGCCCCTAGTGTGGACTCGCAGGTTAGTTCAAGGCAATCACCCTCGCCCCTAGTGTGGACACGCAGGTGCAAATAGTCAACCCTCGCCCCTAGTGTGGACTCGCAGGTTAAGAAAATGACAATAGAAAATAGCAGTTCAACTATAGCGCATTAGTTCATGATACGACTAATCAAGCACAAGTGTGAACACGACCAATAAACCATAAGGCTAACTGTGAACAAGGGCTATGTATCAGTGGAGTAAACTACTATGATAAATCACATGTCAGCAATGAAAGAGACTGGATAATGAAAGGCAGTGAATATAAATAAAGCTGTAAAAAAGGCAAGGTATTCTTGCCTGTGGTCCTAACCTGCGATTATGGTTCAAGTGCTGAGTCCGAGTCCAAGGCACCAATTATTATGAGTTAACTCTAGTCAACACATGAATCTATATTAAAAATAAGTTATCTATAATCACTGCTAAAAGCTCTTAGATTCTAGTGGTTTTAATGGCTTGGGTTGTCTACCCCTATGGATTATAAGGTATCCATTTAAGTCCCCCTATCTTTACTTGTATAATCATCCTTAGTACTTATTCATAGATGTGTCTTAATCATCTAATCTTGGTATGTTAAAGCCATATCTATCTATCCTTATACGCATAAGCGAGTATCCTAGGATACCCTTTACCAATATCTTGAGGCTAACTCAATTACCTATAATGTTATTACAACATCATACCCATTTCTTAGTGTTCCCTCTATGTGCAAAGGGGCATGCTTGCCAAGCCCCATCCTATCTGGTACCAAGTTCACATTTCATTGTCTTAGTGTATGAGTACTATATACTCATCATGCTTGACTGGCTGCTATAACACTGTACCCCAAGTTCATTACTCTATTGTATATATCTAACTGTATTAGCTATAAGTGTTCAACCTGGATCCCCCTTATACAGGCATCAACGTGGCACTCGAATTCTGTTAACAGTCGGCTTGTTGCTGCTGTGTGATGTCCAAATTTCCTTACTGGCCTGCACTCAACCGCGACCCCCTTCTATTTATAAATCATGTAAATAATCCATTTGAGGCTATATAAGTGTACAAGGATTTGATACCCATTATATCTTGAATGCTCATCTGGATACCTGGTACCATATGTCTTTATATACAGTTTGGTAATTGTCCCATGTTCTCTGTCTGCCATATGTTGAGGGATTTTTAGTATCCTTCTGTCATGGCTGAACTGACACTAGTACCCCCAATGATGCTCTGATACAAAAGTATTTGGCTTGATACTTTGATACTTAGTTGGACCTGTGGGTAACACCTTCCTAGCCTAATGCTTGGCTGGACTAGGGTACAGAAACCCTCTGTACAACCTATAGTATAATTCTTCCAAAGCTTGTGAATATTGCTCATATACTGCAGGACACATATCCTAGCTATTGTTCTGATACCACTCATTCTATACTCTGTTAGCTTTGTATAGGAGCTCGAGCCCCAACTCCCATTACTTGCAGCCCCTTCCTTATTGAACAGTACACAGGGATTCATAAATAACTGGTATACCCCTTGGAACACCTATATGCAAGCCTATGCATCAGTACTATGGGTATAGTACTTATGCATAGTAATAGTTTGTATACCTCTACTGCACCTTCTTTATTGCTACTGACTTGATAACCTTGCCCCCTACTGGTAGTCTAATCAATACCCTTTGTAGATTTCTGTACTTTAATGAGACTAGTACCTATACTAGGTGTTGGCACTAACATGAACATCCTAGTGGTTCCTCCCCCAGGCACTTCTCAGGTCTATACAGAGATAACCCTATCTACATTTTAGGGGTGACTACCAACTAATACTCCACTGATAGCTGAAACAACTACAGATTTCGTGCAGGGATTTAACTCCTGCTGCAGAAAGCAATACATGATCCTGTATTGGCTTTAGTGGTCAAAATGATAACCATAATCGAATGATAGCAATCTAGGGTACAGATATCAGATCGATTCCATTTGAGCCTTCAAAGATGACCATCTAACCTGTCTATCCTCATGCTTAGACAATTGATACATAGTGTAATTCTGACACAAAAGAAAATCTGACCCAGGTTGTAACTTGCCCATACTCCTAGTTAATTGAGTAGTAAAGTATACATCTATCATTATGTACTTAGATGAAAAGAGCACAGAGTAGTTTTTGTAAGGCATAGGTTGCTTGTCCATAATATCAGGAAGGAACCTCCTATATATTTGACTGAACCAAATATCCCTTGTGTAATTCCTTCTCTTAACAGTATGGAACCATTGGACATGGAGATGTCCTCTTGTTAGTTTTGAGAGGTGAGCTACCTTGTTCATGTTACAGGTGTAAACCCGATCAGTGATACTCATCCTTACCACCACTTGGCCCTTATGCTACTAATCCCAGTTATGTATATGGACATGCACCCTATACTTTAGGTCATATGGCATCTACTCTATCCTATTCGAACTAGCTTGCTCAGGTATCCCTCCTATAAGCTACAGCTTAGTTCTTCACCCTGCCTGATCAACGGATCTGTATGGTGACTTCCTTAAAACCTGGGTATTATCAAGCCTGCAACTACCTAGAGCATTCTTAAACACAAGTTAGAGCCTATGCCTGCATATATCTATTATACCTTGTACATTTGCTTGTACCTATATGATTTCCTTATCTAAGACACCTAGGACTACTAGAGACACCTTATGTATTGGTTTTAGACTCTTTCCTACCTCTGTATTTGGTCACTCCCATATGCAGGCATACAGTCTTAAATAAAGTATGCTGCACATGGTGTAATTGACATATAGGGTATGATCTGGTACAAAGTGTCAATCTGGTATCGGATGCAATCTGATACCATGTATCAAAGCCGATACCAGTATCAATCCTGACACCCAGTATTCTCGATTCCCTGTATACCCAATTGTTCTTCCTCTTAGGATTTTAATCATACACTTATGCATCCTAATTCTAACTCATAATAAATGACAAGATTTACCGCTCCAAAAATAGATTTAGCTTACCTCCTTGATGGTGATGACAGGTTTGGACTGTTTCTCGATCGAACTGGAACTCCCATTTGTTTCCTGCCTGCTTTCCTTAGTGAGGGAGAGAAATATGTTGCTAGGGTTTGTAGAGGAAGGCTCAACTACAATTCTCCTTTTATATACAAGTTTTGGGATTAGGTCAATTTCTCTGAGGCTTGGAAGAGATCTTGTTGAAGAAGGGATCGGATTTGAACCCAGGGTGATCGGTTATCAACAGGAATTTAAATTCCACTTTTGCACAAAGGCCCCTTGGAAAATCGGTTTGTGCTAATAAGGGTTTGAAGAACCCTCCCTTACAAAATCCGAAGTTAAAGAAAAATATAGGGCTCTATCCTCATGAGGTCGGCCAAATGAAAGGATTTGAATTCCTGAACTTTTGAATTTGGAACATATTTGCTAAACCCCTTTATCAACCTGGTTTTACATAACTCACATTTTCCTATTATCTAAACTAAATTGACCATGAGAATAGATATAAACAACAATAAAATAAAAAAAATAAAAATTATACAAAAAGAGAGAATTTTGGTTTAAGGGTTTACAGCAGGACAGATCCAACAGAGGACTGGCATGCCAATACCTCCAATGATACCATATTGTTTCATGACTAACAATGGACTGAACTAATGGTTAAAGGGGACTCAATATGATATGCAACTGGAACCATATGGCATTTGTAGTAGGCAGAATATTATAATGCAGTGAGAGGGCAGTACAAACAAGAAAATTGAACTCAAGTGTTCAGTAGAAATCGATCATAATATAGTATGATTTGACATGATGTAGGTAAGGATGGATTGATATATTAATAGACTGAAACATATAACTAAATAGGACTGACCATGAGGGATACTTGGTCAATAGTATGAAGGGATCTGATTAGTCATGGATTGACACTGAACAAGCATGGACTGGTCAATTGAACAATTGAACTGGACTTTGGGTACTGCAGGACTGAACACAACTTATGAGGATATGTGGACAGATCGATTGGAACAGGTTGATACTTCAATGACTCAAAATCGAATGGGAAGAAGAACTGAACCAACATGTGAATGTAGGGATGACACCACAATGAAGGGTTAGCATACTCATCAAAATAGTGACTGAATCAAGAAGCAATGGACTGCACATGTATGCTCGACTGCATATACTGCAGGTCATTACAATTGGGTGGTTGGACCTAATGATGCAGGACATACATAAGAATGATGATATATGGAATGCACAGTAGCAGGGCAGTGCAATGGATGGACAATGCAAGTTTGGTCAGATTAAAGCAAGTAGTTCCAGTTATTAACTCCTAATGGGTATGATCCTAACTAAACTATAGGACAACACAAGTAGGGACAGAACAACCAAAACAGAAGCTATAGCTAGTAAATTAAATACCTGAGCAATAAAACCCCAAATCCTTCCTTAGCCAAACTGAACCTCACTGATACAAGGATATACATAACCTGTGGACTGCACAGACCCAACCCAAGGCTAAAACAGTGAGCTAAAACCATGTACCAAAGTCCCAAATCCTATTTAACCCCCAAACTTATTCTATATCACTAGACAACCATAGTATAGTTAAGACGTAGCAAATCAAATCCATGACAATATGTAAAACTGAAATTTAATCATTAAAAACCCTAAGAGTCATTTTATCGAACACTTGGTGTGCGTATCCGATATTCTCGTGATACACACATCAAACCAATCCGAAATTGACCCAACTTCTTCCTAATGCGAGAGGGACCCTAAATGAATGCACCTACATCAATGAATGTGAAATTAGAAGGCTTAGAGGGCTCTTACCAGTTGGGAGTTGGAATCCCAATGAAAAAAATCTCTAGATCTAGACTTCCACCAAGCTCCAATGGTCAAATTGCTCCAAATGCTTCCAAGCTACGCAATAGAGGCTTCCTCTCTCCAAGGTGAAGAGATTGTAAGTGGTTTGAGAGAACTTGGACTAGACTTGGGAGATGGAGGAATTTGGAGAAGAACACCAAATTAGGGTTAGGTTTCAAAATGAAAGTGTTTTCCATAAATAAATTCACTTTATTTATTTGTGTTTCTGGGAAAATACAACTGTAGGAATCCGATCTAGAAGACGATCGCTTTATCCCTTGACGATGCAAAGAAGAAAAGCTCTCAAGAATTCGACAGCAATTTAGATATTCTGTATATCTACAATGAATGAGAAAAGAACTCTATTATAAGAGTCAAAAATAACTAAAAGATAACTGCCCTCATAACTTATGCATAGTTGATAATCACGCAGGACTCAATCATACGCAAAGTCGATGAGCAGTTACTGGACGTGGCCATAACTGTTGGACACATGGCAATCGTGCATGAGTCGTGTGCAAGTTACTGGGCATGCATACGAGAGATCTGTGCATGTCTGCCACGTACTCCAATTTGATAATTTGAGATGATAATCCACGCCAACTGGTTAAGGATGAAATCTACGCAGACTTGAGGCAGAAAGCTCAAAATACACGCAAATTTGAGGAAGGAACACTGAAGTTCAAAATATACGCAGACTTGAGGAAGGAGCACTGAAGTTCAAAATACACGCAGACTTGAGTCAGCATGGCCAGCTGTCTTGATTCGACGTGCCTTGACTGACACAAAATTCCTGTCATGATTGCTTTGTCAGTCACATTAAATGATGATAAGCTCTTTTTGGTACGCCAACTTGATGAAGACTGAATCTTGTTGAAGAAGATTTCAAAAATCACGCGATAGTCGGCTGAGATCTCTCGAGTTCCGTGCATACATGGCATACGAGGAGACATTATTGACTGTTGTGCTGTCAGTCATAATTACAATTGACAAATGATGAGCTGTCTTTGCGTACTTTTGAGGACAAAATAATTGAGAGAACTCAGCGTGTTTTTGAGGAAATAATCTGAGAAAACTTAGCGTATCTTTAGACTTTTCTGATGGGCTGTATTAACTCAGCGTGACTTCATTTTTGAGGCCTACAAAACCCCCTTCAAAGTTTTCGAAAAAATAATAATTATTTCGAAATACTTTGAAATCAAGATGAAAAAAATGAATTTAGCCACGCTCTAGGATATAAAAGAGATTTCTTCCGAAATGATTGGGCTGTGGGATTCTGTGTGGTTTGGGATCCGTGATAAACCCTATTTCAAAGCAAATGATTAAGGATTTGCCGTTTGGAATTCTTTTTGGAGCCTATATAAAGGCCATAAACCACTCATTTCTTTTTACTTGCTTTAGAGAGAGAGAAATCTACACAGAAGAACTCTTCATCGTCTTTCTCGTCTCCTCCTTCTTCCCCTTTAGAATGGCTCCTAAGATGCTCAGGCTAAGGGCAAGGCTCCTGCCACATCCTCGCATGCCACCACCGACCGACTTCCTCGTCGTGAAGCCATTCCCCCATGCAAACGTAAGCATGCTGATGATGGGGATATGAACCGATGAAGATGAAACTCCACATAGAAATTTCTTTAGGATGCTTAAAAATGATGATGAACTTTCGAAATATATCCCCCTTCTTAGGGAAAGGATATTTAATAAAGTATGCCCCCTCTTTAGGGTTGGCTATACTTCACATCTTCGTGTTTACGAAGCTCTGTGTTTTACGCAAATGAGCATGGCTCTCATGACTCTGCGTGATTTTTCATTTATTGGCAGAGATGTCAATATTAATTATTCACGCAGACTTCTGAGAATTCATCCTCTGGATAGATTAACCTTGATTGGTCAGCGTACTTTTGTTATTTTACTTCAGTGTGATTCTGGCAATGATGCGTGACTTTCATCCCAATCTGTCTAAACTTTGCGTAAATTAATCACATGCATGATTTTGGCAGCATATCTGTCTGATTCAGTGCGTGCTTATGAAATTTTCCTTGAACGCTGCTAAGCACCCATAAAAACTCATAGACATAGATTTTTCTGAAGTCTGCATGATAAAACATATCGATCTTTTCTTCTTT
>JANAVB010014796.1:15573118-15579333 GCA_029216955.1 Iris pallida | reverse complement strand
GGTGTAAATTATGTCAGATCCATGCTGATTTTATTCATCAAACCATCTGAATTTCTGTATCCTACAGCAGCCTCTTGGCCATTCGAAACTTGGGGTATGGATGTCATTGGTCCTATTAACCCTCATTCAGTTAAAGGACATTGGTTTATATAGCTGTAACTGATTACTTTTCTAAGTAGGCAGCAGTTTCCTTGCTGAAGTGAAAACATCTAATGTGATCGCTTCATCAAACACTATGTTATTTATCGTTTCGGGATTCCTCGACGAATAATTCATGACAATGGACCACAGTTTGCCAGTCAGGCATTTTATCGGTTCTGTGATAAGAATCGAATTCAAAATCTGGCTTCTACGGCTTATAATCCAGCTGCTAATGGTTTAGCCGAAGCTTTCAACAAGACGATCATCAAGCTTCTCAAAAAGTTTATCTCTTCTAATAAACGTGATTGGAATGAGAAACTTGGAGAATGTTTATGGGCTTATCGAACTATAGTCCGAACTCCTACTGGTTTTACACTATTTTTATTGGTTTATGGATGTGAGGCTGTCCTCCCATTGGAAATACAGATCCTATCTCTACGAATAGCCATTGCTAATGAGCTGATTATAGAGAACAATGATCGCTTGCGACTCCAAAAACTAGAAGGATTGGACGAGAAGCGTCTTCAAGCACAACAGCATATTGAGCTATATCAAGCCCGTATATCTCGAACTTTTAATCGTAAAGTTAAGGGAGGGTATTCAAGGTTGGTGAACTGGTATTAGCCGTTTGAAGACCGATGGTCATGACTCACAAAAGCAAAGGGAAATTCCAAGCAAAATGGGAAGGTCCCTATGTAATTGAGACTGTTTTCTAATGGCGCCTATCGGTTATCAAAGCCTAATAGAGATCTACTCATGATGTCCATCAATGGCAAATTTCTTAAGAAGTACTATGTATAAAGAAAAAGGCAGAATGAAAATAAAATTTCTTTTATTTTTATTTTTGACTTTTGTTCAGTACAAAGGACTAAGGATGAGGACCACTGCCTTCCTTATTGAATACATAGTCAGTCAATGCATCAAAAGCATCATTGCCTGAGTTCATAAAAAACTTGCAGGCAACCATCCTCAGCACTTCTTCTTCAGGAGTTTTCTTGGCTCTACTAATAAAGCGAGGATGTCTTATGGTGGTGTAGGTATAGAAGAGCTTTCGCCTATCTCGGTTGGGCCTGACCGTTGGCTCAACAGGGCGTGTCTCGATGACGTCCTCAACCTTTTGGAGACTTCATTCTTTTGCTGCACATCCTTGGAAGACATTTTGATAGAGGAGCAAAAATAAGAATGAAAAGTTACGATGAGTTTCTGCCTATTTATAGGAGAAATCCATTAATGAACCGGTCTTGAAAATTGAAATGACTTACCATTTTCGAAAAGATCTATCTGTTCATTACATCATATTCATCCATTTAATTATGGAATTGAATTAACCTTTTCTTTTCCCGAAAGATGCGTTGGTTCATTCGTTCTCTTATCGATGACATCTGTCTCTTATTCCTAGCTACCAAGGTTTGGTTAAGCTGATTTCTTGTCTCCGGGAGAGGAAGAGGCGTTCGAATGTTCTCGAGAAGAAAATTCATTATGATGGTTGCATGTTGACCGACATTATTCCTCTTGACTTTACGCCGACTGTTGGATATCCCGAGTTTTACGCGATGACGTTGGATATCCCAAGTTTTACGCTAACTGGTCAAATCCCTACTTTTACGCTTATGTTCAAAGTGTTTCAAATTTTAAATATATTTGAAAATTTGAAGGGGGTTTTGTAGGAGCGTAAAAAGTGCTTCACAGAATGAGTCAAAGTGATGGATCATTCCACTCAAGTTAATCACTTTACGCCCAAAGCAGGCTACTTTACGCCAGGGTCAAGACTGGCCATTTTACGCTCGGGTCTAAGCCAATGGTTTTACGCCTATGACAGGCTGACTTTTACGCTGGACAAAGCTGTCAAGTCTTGCATTTAATGCAAAGTCTGACATGAAGATATTAATGATGGCATATACCACAGAATTCGAAAGAATTTGTTTTATACGGAGACCAATGTTGTCGTTTAGTATGTGGATTGAGCTACTTTACGCTCGCAGTATGGCTTCTTTTACGCATGGAGACTATATGAGTTTTTACGCTCAAAAGTTAACGTGTGCGTAAAGTCTATTGAGCTACTTTTACGCTCAAGGTTATTTAACAACCACTTTACGCGGAAAGTCCATGTCAGGGCTATTTACGCCTAATCTACTGCTTTATGCTCAGAGTACATTGGGGCTATTTTTACGTCCTACTCTTTCTGACCAATTTGGAACGTGGTTTGCCTACATGGCTTTCATACCACATATTCGAAGAACGTGTGTACATGTATCCTATCTTACTGAAATGATGGGACACATGTCAACGTATGCAGAGGATGACTTTGATCATGGGTGGCAGTTGTTAGCGTAAAGACGAAACTTTTTGATAAGTTTTACGCACAAGAGCCGAAGTCTATAAATAGACTTATTTTTCTCACATAACACACAGACGGAGACAGAGATACACAGGAGAGACAGGAGAATACAGAAAGATCAGAGCCCAGAGACTTTGAATTTCTGAGAGCATCATTCTTCAACTTTTCTTCAAGAACAGAGTGAAGCAAAGCAGGAAAGCATTCGACCTCGCCATCAGTGCCCAAGTGTTGTCGATACCTTTCTGGTGACTTAGTTCTTCCAGTTGTTCATCTTCCAGCAGTGAGCTTCATCATCATCGTATGGTCCAAGGAATAAAGTGATCATTTACAAGATCAGACTTCTATAGCAATACTTCCCCAGAATCAAATTTGTACTCTTTGTACTTTTTCTCGTTTTTTCTTTCAAAAGCCAATTTTCAAGGCATTTTGTTAAGGGAAACAATATATAATATATATATATGTCCTAGCTCCCACCCCATGCTCCCATCTCCCGTTTAGGTTTTCGGCCATTGGCGGACCATGGAGGAAGGGGGCACCCCTCTCTTTCCCTCCTCCATAGCCCTCCATTATATTTCCTTAGCTGCTAGCCAGGTCCCTCTTGGGAGGATCACTTGGATTCATCCACCGCCATACGGATGTCGACCGGCGGGGGCGGAGCCTTATCTCCTTCCACCCTTTCCTCATCTCTGTCTCGCTCGGCCCCTCTGGTTGGGTCTGCAAAGACCTCGACGTCCCCTGGCTTCCCCGAGATTCGTCTCCAATGCCCCTCTGGGTGCTGTTTCCACCGGTGCCTCTTCAACCGTGGCCCCTTTCGCGACCCCTGGGCGAGGTCTTCGTTGCTCATTCTGCATAGTCCTCCCCAGCGCTGGCTTGTCCTGGCCCGGAACTCCTCTCTCAGGCGGTTGCCCGTAAGTCTTTTGCTCAGGCGGTGTAGAGGGGATTGCCTCGTGGCAAACACCAATTATTCTCAAGGCCCCGGAAAGGTTTATGCGGGAACCTGTAGTTTCGTTCTCCATGGAAGACGAGTTGTCCTTCCTGCGACATGTGGCCATAGCGCTCATCAGAAATTCTTCCATTACCGGCCTCCTATTGACAACATTCATAGGGCCTTCACCACTTTCGGTTTCGATGCCTCCTGTAGGGTAGGGGTTATAGACCACAAGCATATTTTAATTTTGCCTCGACGTGAGGATGAGTTCTTCGTCTGCGTACTCGGCATTCCTGGTTGGTTGCCCAGCCTCCTATGCGGGTGTTCAGGTGGACGGTCAGCTTCGACCCCCACTTTGAATCATCGATTGCCCTAGTTTGGGTAAATTTTACGAAGCTTCATCATCATCTGTTTGAGGAAAGCGGCTCTATTACAGATTATGAACTCATTTGGCACGCCTTTGAAAATAGATAACGCGACTGCGCTCACTCTGTCATAACCGCACCTGGTATAGGGGTACGAGTGCGTAACAGCGTCCAGCCTACGCCGCAGAATCAATGGTAGAACGTGTTCTAGGTCGCTTAACTATCAAACTCACACAATGATAATGTACCTGTCATAGATCTTAACTCCGAATGGAGGACAAGTATAAGATATGATAATACTCAATCACAGTCTAAAACACGATAAGATATCACAGAAGTCTAAATAACTATAAGACTCAACAAACAACAACTAATAATAATATTCAAACAAAACTCAAATATAATGTCAAAATCTCCACTTATTATAATTCAATTTCAAAACAGAAATCTAGAACAAGTCCACTAAACTAGTCTCTTGGTCACTCCTGAAAGTCGGGACCCAAGGTAGCTATCCCCTCCTCAGAGCCATAATGGGTAGGACACGTATCCTCCGGACAATCATCTGAAAACTATATCCAGTCATGATGGAACGAGCACATCTCATCTAGCAATTCTAAGTAAATGGCAAAGGCTATAAAGCAGTTATAGACAGTTATATTGATGAAACATGGAAGTTTGAGACAGGTAATAAAGTAGAGCAACCGTTTAAAGAACAGAAAAAGTAATATAGCGAATCAGGAGAGCATGGCAATGAAGACTGTAAAAGTAAAACTAACTGAACTAGAGCAATATGATATGAGTCCAGACAGTATAATATAGTCAAGTGTGATCCCAGTGTGAGTCCAGTAAGTCATCTTAGTCAGTGATTCGAGTTAGTGATTCGAGTATGGTAATTCGAGTAGGTGATTTGAGTAGTAGAGGTCAGACGAGTCAAATACATGTATTGTGAGTGAGTGAATCCGGAATACCAATACGTGTTGTGACATAGAATCAAATAGAACTAACTAGACACTACAAGAAAATGTAGCATTTACGGCGCGCAATTTACGGCACGCAGTAACTGCGTGCCGTAAATGACACACTTTTATGGCACGCATATTTGTGTGCCGTAAATGAGTTATTTTTTGTCTTTATTACGGCATATTTTGTATGTAAGCCGTCATTGTAAACGTATTTACGGCATACAGGTATGTGCGCCGTGAATGATAACTTATTTACGGCATGCATGTGTGCACGCCGTGAATGATAACTTATTTACGGCATGCATTTGGGCACGCCGTGAATGATTTTTCATTGACGGCATGCACTTGTGAGTGCCGTAAATGATAGCTCATTTATGGCATGCATTTGTGCACGCCGTGTATAGTGCAATTGATTCTTCTGAGAAACTTTTTCCTATGTAATTGTTTCTCTAAAATCTCCTTTCAAATTAACTTTTCCACAAAGTTTATGCAAATTAACTTTCTAACTTATTTACGACACATGGATATGTGCACACCGTGCATAATTTAGATATGAGTTAATTTGTTATGTTATATGGATTTTAGATTCGGACCCAATCTTTTTTATCCAAACAGGATCCGGACCCTTGATTTGTGTAGATAGAGTGTGGACCTCAAAACTAGACCATATTATCAAAACAGAGAGGGTTTGGGTCGAAATAAATCCTATCCAACATGAACTAGACAGGCACGATGGAAAACTTTTGAGATAATTAACACTACAACAAAAAAAACTTTGTTAACAACGTTTTATTTACAATATTTTTAACAATATGTGCCCATTTGGTAAACCGTATTTGGAGGTGGTATTTGAATTTTTATGGTTTTGGAGAAAAATCTATGGAATCCTATGTTTGGTTGGAGATGGATTTGGATATGAAAAGTTTGACAAAATCCAAAACTTGGATTTGGTTGGATTTTGGAGGGAAAAAATAATTATTCTTTAATAATTTCTTTAAAATATTTATTATTTAATAATTTTGTTAAAATTATTAACTTAAAAATTAGTTATTCTTTAATATTTTTGTTAAAAATAATTATTCTTTAATAATTTTGTTAAAAATTAGTTAGTAAATAAAAAAAACTAACTATTTTATTAGTATTATTAATTAAAAAAAATAGTATTATTAATTAAAAATAAGTTAATTAGTTAAATTTGTTATTATCATAATCAATAATTTGTTAGTATTATTATAATATTAACTAATAATTTGTTAATTAGTTAATAATCATAATTCACTAGTATTATTATATTATTATTATAATATTAATTAATAATTTATTAGTATTATTATGATATTAATTAATAATCATATCCTATGTTTAGTATTATTAATTAAAAAAATTAGTTAATTTCGTTATAATCATAATTAATAATTTATTAGTATTATTATAATATTAACTAATAATTTGTTAATAACTATTTTATTATAATCTTAATT